>OX328113.1:31011038-31222951 GCA_946811185.2 Hippopus hippopus
GTTTGGAATAAGTTTTTCTACCTTTTCTATTTTTAAACGTTCAGGCGCTAAAGGGAAGCCATTATGTAAATCATGTAAATCTTTAGGGTATTCTAAATCTACTTCTAATATACAAGAATGATCCTGCCAATTTTCTAATTCTTTACCCGTCATCCATTTAAAACCATGAGTAGGAAGAGGTTGACTCATCGCCCAAGGATAAAGGCTATTTGCATCTATATATAGTAAATATTTTGATGGTTTACTTGAATCATATAATTCACCCATATATTTGTTATTTGCTTCTGAATATCTTTTACAACACATACTAACACCACCTCTGATACCTTTTTCAAACATTAAATGCATATCTGGATCAGACAAAAGTTCTAGTTTTACATCCGTTATTTTTAATGCTGCATCCCATGCCAAACCTGGTGTTGTATAATACCAACTAGGATCTAAGTCATAATTTTTACAACAAACATCTCTAAAATTCTCAAAGACGTCTGCTAAAAGTAACACATCTATTTTATTGTAAAGTTCTAAATAATCCTTAAAAGTTTTCATATTAAAAGCTTCCCATACATTTTTAGCGTGAGCATAGTCCTCATCACTAATGTGTGTTTTATTTAAAGTGGAATAAAAAGCTTCTTTTGGTGGTAATTTTTCATCATAAAGTTTTTTAAATGAGTCTAAATATTCATAAGGGAAAACTCCTTTTCTCCTAACTAGTGGTAGTTGTTCTTTAGTAAAATATCTTGTTAAAATTTTTAACTGACTTTCCTCTAAGTAAGATGAAAGTTTATCCAAACTAGAACTCATAAATTTAAAACTATCAAGAAATCTAATTTCGTGATATATAGCATCTCCAACCCAAATGCTTTTACCAAAACTAATATATTTCTCCTCATTATTTGGAATGCAATTAATCTTACCACTAGTTTTACCAAGATATTTTATAAAAAGATGAGCGTCATATCCGCTTAAATTATGAAAATATACTGGTGTAAAATTAGGTTTACTAGCTTTTAAATTACAGTCTTGATGCGCGGCACCTCTATACTTTCCTGTAAAATGACAATGATCTCTTACTCTAATATTATCTCTCGTAAACTTATTACCACAAATCCAACATTTTGTTTGTTGCGAATGTTTTTGTTGTTCCTTTATCGCGAGTTTCAGAGGTTTTGGTTTTTGATAATATCTTTCATAAAGGTTCTTAATATCCTTTGATAACATATTTATAAAAACTTCACCAGCGTCTTCTCCTGTATAGTTTCTTACTATTGGTTTAGACATATCATCAGTAAAAAATATTATGATATAGTAAAAACTACAAGGTAAATGTTTTTGAGTTTGTATAGTATAACTATCTTTTGGATTTGGTTCGCATGTGTTTATCGCTTTTAAAAGACTTTCAAAATCAGCATATACTACAAAAGGAACCTTTATTTTCTTTATGTGATGAATAAAAAACATTTCACTACCTTGTGCTGGCATTTCTATTAAAATAGACACATGCTCGTTACAATATTGTTTATGTTTTTCTAAAAGTTTAATACTACCAAAATGATTTAAACAACGTTTACAATATTCTATACCGCTATTATTACTTACTTGGGTTCTCATCAGCCCATTAAAGTTTTTTATAAGGGTATAGTGCATATTTTCTCCATCTTTAATAAAAAGAAGGTCAATATGTTTGCTTTTCTCAATATCAGTATTTAAATAAGGATAAATTTTTCGATCATAATCTCTTATTCCAAAAACGTTTACACTAATTTCAGGAATTTGTTTTTCAAACTTCTTGATACCAGCAGACGAAACAGGATACTCTATTCCCTCCATGTTTACGCTACCCTCCTTTGCTTTTAATTCTTTATCAACTCTTTCTGGATGGTCATTTTTTGAATTTAATGCTCTTAAAACACACCATAAAAAACATTTATCATCTTTATTTTTCATATTGATAACTGCTTTTTTGTTAGCGATCCAATCTGGTAAAGGTATGTAACTATTAGCTCTTAAAAGATTAATTTCAACTGTGTGTAACTCAAATGTTAATATATTATGAACTACCCAATCACTACCCGCCATTTGAAATGTTGCTATTTTTTCTAAAATTTTTTCAATCATAGTTGTATAAAGTTCATCTATATCGGTTCCCTCATAAACAGCAAAATGACCTGAATAGAAAGTAGTACTTAATAAAGTAAGTTCAGGTGCATTTACTCTTCTCATAATACAATTAAAAGCTAACTGAATTTTTATTCCAGGATTATTTCTTATAATATTAACCATATTATCACGCCCATTTTCCATAAACGCATACGCATTTGTTTCCCTACACCCATTTATTACATATTGTCTCGCAAACCCTCCTAAAGCAGATGGCCCCTCTCTAACCCGTAAATTCCGCCTAGGAGGGTAATTTTCTCTAACATGTTCAACAACTTCATCCAAAACTTGTGGTATTTGTGCCGGCTCTACATTACCAGTTATCCAGTTACCAAAATCAGTTACTCTTCTTTGTATAGATTCCGGAACGACAGCTGCGGCTAGTCGTCTTGCTCCAGAGTAAACATTAGATGCAGCTCGTCTAGCTGCACTCGTAAATCTATTTAGGAAACTCATTTTTTTATATATATAATAAAAAACTTAAGCTAAACTTTTTTTTTTGTTTCAAAAAATTTTATTACAACTTCGTCATTGTCATAATAAAATTATAGAATGTTAATCTTATATTTATTATTCCAAGTTCTCCCAATCCAATTCTCAATCGTTTGTGGGCAGCGATCTATAAATTTACCTGCCTTATAAATAGATGGAAAGGTTTTTATTTCACCAGTTTCAACATCCTCTAAACTAACTTTTTTAGGATTATGCATAATAGTCTTTAATCTATCAAACTTAGGGTCTTTGCTTCTTTCTTTTTTAGGTAGTTTAGGCGACTCATCCTCTGGTAACAATCCATGTTCTTCTACCAACTCAACTAACCGCTTTTTATCCCAGTATGAGAAGAAATTTATATTATTTTCTTTAAGAATTTTTTTTAAATCTGCAATCTTTATCATTTTTATATAGGAAAAAATATCTTAATACACTACACTCATTTTATTTCCATCAGACTGGAAGTTAATTAACCTATCACTAATAATAACAGCATATGCCTCTGTGTCTGCAGGTACATTTGCACCGAAATTTGCCTTAATTTGTATATCAGTAACAGAATATTTTAACTTTTCGCTCTGTTTGGAAACGTCAAACAAAAACAAAGGATAAAGGGTTTTGTACTCTGAAGGGGTGAAGTTAGGGTTTGACACCAACTCATCCATGTTATAAAACTTAGATCTAAATAATGCGGTGTCACCATACGCTCTACTAAATTGCTGTTTAGCAAATGAAAGACTGTAGTCAACCGCTGGATACCTAGTGGAATTTAACATAACATAAATACTTTTAACGTCTACGTTGTCAAATATGGCTGGATTTTGTTCTTGATCACCAGTTTTATCAGTCTGAAAGCCTACAATGATAAAACGTGGCACCTCGGGAGATGATTTAACAGAAAGTCTCCAGGTAAATGATGTTGTCTGAGGAACCGCGATAGAGTCACACTGTAGCATTCTATATCCAACTGGAAATTTTTCTTTTTTCTCGATAAGCCTATAAAGTTCCATCTTCTCTCCATCAGCAGGTAGCACTTGAGGCATAAACCATGATATTTTATCCAATGTAATTTTACCATTATCAACACCATTAGCTCTAAAAATCGCATCTCCATCATCATTTCTTGTCAAGGTGATAGTTTGTTTCATCCCATACAATATCTTATTATAATCTTCACAAAAACCAAATATATGTTTTAATGGAACTCTAAAGCTAAATGTTCCCTTTGGATCAGAATTATCAACGATATATAGTTTTCTTATATTCCAACCTACGTTTTGAGCAGCTGCTCTAGTTGTTGTATCCTTATACCAACATTGGTTTAGCCCCTGTGATTTAGAAAAATCATCCGGATATTTTAACAACCCAAGCATCGTAGTAGCCTGACCAGGATGCAATATGGATTCAATCTCCATACCCGAAAGTTGATACTTAATATTTTTAAACAGGTACATCATGGCGTTGTTTGTTAGAGAAGCATTATCAGCATTTGCATAAGCTGTATCATTAGCTTTTGTAAAACGACCTTCTATAAGTAAATAACTCTCACTAGGATGAGTAAAAATATCTTGGGTTTCGATACTAATTCTAATATCTCCTCCTGAGTTGTTGAGATTTGCACCTGTGATTGGTTCATACTCATGGTGTTCATACTCAGCAATACTATCATCTTTTAAAATTGGTTCGGTGATTTTTAAAATGTCCATTTTATAATAACAATTATAATTTTAAATAAAATAAAAATTATAATTGCTCTAACCAAAGCTGAGGGAAAGACTTATTTTCATCATTAACAAACACACCTTCAAGTTTAATTTTTCTCGCGGTTTCCATTTTAGTTTTAGGATAAACTTTATTACTGTATACAATCGTTATTTGGGGTATCCCCCACTTTTGTAAACATTCATTCACCTTTTCCTCAATCTCTTTCATCTTGATTACTTTTTCGGGAGATAACTTCACAACAGCTTTTTTATAACCGTATTTCGTTTTATTAATTTCTAGGATTTCACAATCTTTTATGTTTAAAGATGTACCTACTATAGTAATACAACTAGTATTATATTTTTTATAAAATACACGATTAAATTTTAATTCTGGCATTATCTTTTTTATAAGTAATATAATTTCTTAACTTAATTTTATTTTATACTGTTTTAATACCTGCTCCACTGTTTAATCTTTTAACTAAGTCTTGAATAGCAATGGCACTCCCCTCTATTAATGTATTAATGTCTTGCGTTTTGACTCGCTCTGTCTCGTTAGGTGGTGCACTATATTTTTGTAAAATTTGCTTCGATTTTGGTGTCAACGCTTTTGTAACTAATTTCTTCCCCGCTTCTACAGCCGCACTTTTTCCAACCTCTAAAGCTTTCTTTGCACCTTCCTTAGCTACACTCTTTCCTACATCAAGGGCAGAAGACGCAATTTGTTTAGCTGCGCTACTAGTAAAAAGCCTCGCTAAAAAGTTAGCAACGCTATCAAAGATTCCGGCACCACCGTATGAATACTTTTTTTTAAATCCGTGTTTTTTAGTAATGATCATTTTTTATAGTATAGACATTAAATTTTTATAAGCGTTTGAATTTAAAACACCTTGTCTTTTTAATTCGTCACAAATGCTCACTAACTCGTTTCTTACACCTGTGTTACCCGCTTTTTTACTTGCCATCAACAGATCTAGTCTTTCTATTAATGCGTTAGGGTCACACGGGATAACGATACCCTCACCAGTTGGATAATAGTAATCTCCAGCAGGATCAATACCTCTGAGTCTTTTAATTTTATAATATCCTCTTACCTTCCATATAGGACTAAGAATGTTTACCCACTTATCGCTTCTAGAACGTTTAGGATATGGACTATCCGGATCGTTATCTCGATGAAGAGTGTTGGTTTTTACCATTAAATGGCTATACGTCTCAAGATCATCTTTTGTATATATATCTTCATTCGGGTTTTTAGACACGAGTAACTCCCATAAACCGAGTGTTCCTTTATAGTTAATATCAGCAAGTTTAATATCATCACCATCAATTTCAACCATTTCGCTACCAATATAAAAATTACCACCTTCATCACGTAATCCATATTTTCCATCAATATCAGACTTAGGCTTATTTAGATACGCCGCTGCAATTGGTCCGATAAGTTGTGAACCTTCTGACTGCTTATCATCAACTTTTATTGTTGGAAAAGCTGGTAATTGTTCGATAGCTTCTTTAATAGGTCTAAGTTCTTTTGTAATCTCCCTCGCTGTAGTTTTTTGCGTTTCAGTAATAGGTTTAAAAAACCTTGAAAGATCGGTTTGTAATTCTTGTTTACCCATTCTCTCTGCTAGTAGATTATCTCGAATCTTCTTTCTCGTTTCGAGATACTCTTTTACAATTAAGTCCCTTTTTGTAGGATCAACGATTTTTAAAAAAGACATTTTTTTAATTACTAAAATAATTTTTTAAGACAGTTTTTGATACAGTTTTTGTAACAGTTTTTGTAACAGTTTTAATATATAAGAGCATTATATATTCTCTTATATATTACATGTCTGAGGTATCACCTACTTCACAAATACACTTACACCTGATTTCGGGCAGACCGAGTCTTGGTCTATTCTTTATAATTCTTCTAATAGGGGAGGGAACCCCCATGATTCTTTTCAACGAGCCTCCGAAAGGACTCACGAGCTTCTTGTCTTCCTTTTTCTATCAAAGATTCTTCGTTTTCTGAGGAAATCTTCTTCTTGATCTTGGTACGTATCTCTTCCTTCATGCTTTTATATTTATCTAATTCTTCCATAATTAGTTTGAATTCATCATCAGAGATATAATTGTCAGTTAAAGCTTTGGATATATGTGTTGAAACGGTATCTAACTTAGCATCAGCTAACATTCTAATCTTTTGGTGCTTTTCTCCTTTGCTTCTACTATTTCTAACAACATACTTACCTACCAATGAAAGAAGACCGGTTCCCAAAGCTGCTGCTTCTAATGCTACTACAGCTGGAATAGCTACAACGGTAGAAAGCAAACCTATACCGCCAGCACCGGCAGCCATTTTTACAGTTACCAGGACGGTATCAACGTTGTCTACTATTCTAGAGGCACGAAAATACTTTTTGGCTAGAGCTTCTCTTTCTCGAATTTCATTTTCGAGAAACTTTTGTACTTCAGATATTTTTTGTAAACGGTAGGAATGACCTTTGTCATCCCCCATTACATGCATCTCAATAGGTGGGGCGCTTGCGGTACTTTGTTCTTTGGGTAACGGAGGATATATTTTATTAGGATGTTTTTGATCTGTATCTGCCATTTTATTAAAATAATAATTTTTTTATGCCAAATATTTTAGATAGCAGAATAACTCTCCCTCAGGTATTTCGATCGGTTTTCGCGAGAAATTATAAATGTAGACTAAGATATCATTAGCCTCGTTATCAAGATGTGCTCCATTAAGAATGGTTAAACTATCTTTCCATTTATTACTAACAGATATCACTACAACTCCTCGTGTAGTTATATAACCGAATCCTAGCGAAAGTCTCATGCCATCACGAGGAGGAATCTTGATAGTTACTTGCGAGTATATTTTCCATTTTAGAGGATCATGCTTTAAGGGAGGAAATCTTACTCCATCTAAATGGGGTTTCCAAAATATAGTTTTATGTTGAGTAGTAATATTAGGTTTTATACCGAGTTTATGTATATCCATTTTTATTTTGTTATAAATAATATTTATCCCAAACAAGTTGGGTCCCATTATAATATAGCTCCTAAGATAGGGATATTAGCGAATGGACTATTAGGTCTGAGTAAAAGTCCTCTTCCATCATACATTTTTCCTCCTTGCTTTAAATACAAACCATTACCAACAGACTCTAATCCTTTACCTTTGTATGGTTTTAGGTATAACCCGCACCCATCAGTTTCAACTTGACACACACATCCTCCTTTTTTAAGGTAAAGACCTGATCCCATCGCTTTTTGCACACCTGATTGAGCTAATCCAGAAAGAGCACCAACACCTAAAGCTGGTAAAACGGTTTTTGCGAGCATTGGCAAAGCTCTAGCAGCTAACCCAGCTAACATTCCGAGAAAACCTCCTTCTATTTTCGTGTTATGTTTAAGTTGTTTCGCAGACATTCTAATAGTTATACCCGTACCATCCTCATAGGCTTTAGCTATTTTTCTTGCTTGTGAATCGGTAATTGCTAAAACATCATTATCACGTAAATCTTCATGACCTAAACGAATACTTACTGGACAACCAGCTTTAACAGCGTGTTGAAGCTTTTGCTTTTGTCCTTCCGATATATTAACTTTAACATTAGTGTCACTCGTCATTTTATATATAACTATTTTTTTATTTATCTCGCTTCTCTAATATGAAACCTAATCGTTAAATTTTCGCCTCTAAGATTTAGTAAATTGCCATCTTGATCCGTAATATTTACCTCTAGGTTATGTATTTCATCTAATGTTATTGGTAAGTATACTAAATTAACTGGTGACTCAATTATCTTATATCCGGGTGCAACATCTGGGAAAAAAGAGTAAATAGTGTTTTTTGTTGAACCATTAACATAACTTCCTGAAATAATATCTATGTTAACGAGCAAACTATTTATGCTAAGAATGTTCACTACATTCTCTGACTCGTGAAATCCTTGCGTATATTTAGCTCGAGTAAATCCTAATACTTTAGCTAGGGATCCTGGTTGATTAAAATCTACTTGATAACCATCGTCTATAGTAAGAACAGACTTTAGGGTATTAGTGTTTGCAGAAAAGTTAATATAATACTCTTCATTAACTCTATCGTAATGCCCATTTTTTCTCATTTCCTGACGAATCGTATCATTAATGTCAACGAGGTCATAACTTCCTACAGGTATTTTTATTTTAATCCACGTGGTACCATTGTCCGGAGAATAAACGAGTGTGTTGTTCGTTTCATCAATGTTTGGAAAAGAGTAGTAAGTTTCGAGGTTTACTAAAGCTATTTCGTATACTTTATCCTTTTCCAGTTGAATTGGAGGATTAAACCTTGTTCTAAAACGCGTCTTGTTATCGCTTACAATGATTTGAAATGATGTTTTGTGCTCAGTATTTTTTACAATCTTTTCTAAAAGATCTATATCCATTTTTTTAAAAAAGCGAAAATATTTTTTATACCGACTTTGGTATGTAAAAATTATCAAAACCTTTTCTGTACTTTCCATCATGTTTTTTACTGGTTAAATCAATGATAGCAAAACCATGAGGTCTTTCCCATGCCTTTTGACAAAACTTTCTAAACTCGTCCTTAGGCATATCTTCACCTACATGATCGTTATAAATATGATTAATGTTTTTTAAGTCTTGTGGGAAAAGACAAATAAAATTAGCGTTTTCTCTAATAGTTTGTCTCGGTAGTCTAAAATAATTCTGTGAGAGGTAAAAGCAGTCAACATTACTATGCCTTCCTCGAATGTAATAACACTCACATTTATTTTGCCTTTCTAAAAGTAAATCATCAAAAATCATTAAATTTTTATTTTCCGAGTTTAACTCTCTCGGATCAGGCTCATCACTAGCATTTTCGAAGAAGTTGCAATCTATATCCGATTTGTTTTTAATCGTTTTAATCCATTCTTCAACTAAAGCTGTTGGTGCAATGTTTAGTTCTTGTATGTCATCACGCATGTTAAACAATCTTAAGATACATTCTTTTGGTAGTTTTTCTTCAAAAGCCTTTTTTAGTATTCGGTATTCCGGTTGAAAAAGGCTTTTTCCGAAAACACTCAAATCGTTGTAATCAAGCCAGCCTGGTCTGAGTAAAAGGTTTAACAATAAAGTAGTTTTACCACATCCTGATTTGCCTATAATTAAACCTCTAATACTTTTTGGTAAAAGGGATCGATTAAATCTCTTTGATACTACTTCATTCCATGATAAGTTTATAATATCCATTTTATATAACTTTTTTAATTTTTATATATAAAATGTATTGCGTTAAATGTAAAAAACATACTGATACGAGTAATATCAGGTATACCGTTTCTAAAAATGGAAGAAATATGATGCGGGGGAAATGTGTGGTTTGTGGAATAACTAAAACACAATTTATAAAAGGAGAAAAAAAAACTACTAATGGCAGTAGCATCTTAAACAAATTTATAAACATGATGCCTTTTGAAATGCATCTTCCCGGTCACAATTTTACGGGGCCAGGTACCAAGCTAGATGAGAGGTTAAATCCTGATCTAACTCCAAAGGAATGGAGTAAACCTATAAACCGCGTTGATAAAGCTGCTTATAATCATGATGTTTGCTATCTTAAGCATGATGATACAAAAGCTAGGAATGAAATATGTGATAAAGATATGTTAACAGAGTTAGAAGGTATTTACAATCCTAGTATTAGAGAAAAAATGGAAAAGGGTTTGGTAAGTAAACTCATTGGAACGAAGATGAAATTTGGAATGGGAGTAAAAAAAAAAATTTCGACACGATAAAAATTTTAGCGGAAGAATTACATAAACCCGTAAAAAGAAATTTTAAGAAAAGGAGAGTTAGAGTAAACGGTATAGATAGGATATGGGCTGCGGATTTAGTAGACATGCAAGCATTTTCTAAGCTTAATCGTAGTGTTAAATACCTTCTCGCTGTCATTGACATCTTTTCTAAATATGGATATCTGGTGCCATTAAAAGACAAAACAGGGAAATCTGTTGCTATAGCACTAAAAAGTATTTTTAAGGAGAGAAAACCTGAAAAAATGTGGGTGGATAAGGGTAAAGAGTTTTATAACAAAGATGTTAAAGACTTGGTTGAATTGTATTCTACCGAAAATGAGGAAAAATCTAGTGTGGTTGAGAGATGGATTAGAACAATGAAAGAAAAAATGTGGAAGCATTTTTCCACTAACTCCACAAACGTTTACATCAATGTGCTACAAGATCTTGTTAAAAAATATAATAACACGAGGCATTCATCTATTAAGATGAGTCCGGTAGACGCTAGTAAAAAAGAAAATGAAACGAGAGTTTGGAGAAATCTTTACCCCGATCATCTCGAAATAAAAGATATAAATCCTAAGTTTTCCGTTGTAGACAAAGTAAGGATAAGTAAAAAGAAAAAGACTTTTGAGAAAGGTTATACAACAAGATGGACTGAGGAGGTTTTTACAGTTTCTGAAGTAAAACTTACATCACCTATAACGTATAAAATTAAGGATCTTAATGGAGAAGAAATACAAGGTACCTTTTATGAACCTGAACTGCAGAAAACCAGTCAAGAGCTGTATAGAATAGAAAAGGTTATTAAAAAAGGAAAAAATAAATCTCTCGTGAAGGGGAAAGGTTATCCCGATGAATTTAATTCGTGGGTTGACAATAAAGATATTAGAAATATTTAAACTATAAAAAATGGAAAATATTTCGATCGAAAACTTAATTTTACCGAATAAACCGTTAAACAATTTCGAATTGGAAGATGCGGTGAGAAGATTAGAGATTCCTTATTTTAGAGGAGTTTTTTTACTAGATACATTACCGAGAAAACCGAGTAAAAAAGAATGTGGTATAGTAAACTTCGATAAAAGTGGTGGACCTGGCACACATTGGGTCGCTTGGTATAAAAATGGTAAAACTAAAATTTATTTTGATAGTTATGGTATACAACCACCTGCTGAAATTAGAGAGTATTTAAAAAGCCCAATACAGTACAATACTGATCAATTACAACGAGCGGGGCAAGTATTTTGTGGTCATTTATGTTTGTACATTCTAAAAGAGTTATCCACGGGTAACGGGTTTCAAAATGTTTTAAATAAACTTTTTTAGTAATATAAAAAATGCCTGTTAACAAATTTGGAAGAATGAAAGATGATGAAACAAGCGATGATGGTGTGTCACTCGCTTACGTGAATAATACTTTTTTACGTAAAGACGGAACAACTGTTGTTACTGGGTCTATAAACATGAATGGTAATACATTAACGAGGGTTAGTAATCCAGTAAATCCTCACGATGTGGCATCCAAGGCTTATGTTGACACCAACTCGGGTTTGTTGGATGAAAACGGAGGATATCACGTTAAAGATGGTTATTTAAACATGGGTTTTAATCCGATAAAAAACGTTAAGGAACCAACAGAACCGAGTGAAGCTGCTACTAAAAATTATGTGGATAATGTTGATCGAGCCTTCGTTTATAAAGATGGAAGGTGGTATGAGGCAGAAGATGCAATCTCAATGGGAGGACGAGTAATTAACAATCTCGGAATCCCTACGAGACACGATCAAGCCTCTAATAAGTTTTACGTAGATACCATTATTGAGGCGGCTACTGCGGGTGAAAAAGCTTTGACAAAAAAACAAGATGTGTCCTATTCAATGGCTGGTGGAATAGATATGAATGATAACCTGATTACTGGTTTACCTAATCCTGTATCCCGTTACTCTGCTGCCAATAAAAATTATGTTGATAATGGTGGAGCTATCGTAAAAAATCCAAATGGAAGTTTCACGGTGGTGGCTGACATAGATCTTCAGGGTTTTTCTATAAAAAACGCGGCAACTCCGGTAGAAGAGAGAGATTTAGCGACAAAATCCTACGTGGATAGAAAAGTATCCCTTCCTTCTCTCATAGGTCCTAAACCTATTATAACCGTGTGGGCCGAGGAAAACGGACCAATTGGAAACGGTAATTATGAGTTTTCATTCGGTAATGGTAATTCAGGTAGAAAGCATGGTTTAGGGGGTTATTGTATGAGTGCAGCGGGTAAAATTATAAGAGGAAGTTTAGCGATCGTTAAAGATAATTCTAATGCACGAGGAGAAGAGATAAAAGTTAATATTACGGTAAACGGAAAGGAGCAGGTTGATTACTCTATTATTAAAAAAGCGGACGAAATTTGTAGCTGTACAGTTTTTCCTGCGGCGTTGGAGGTAAAACAATGCGACATCGTAAACTTTATCTCGAGAACAGACAGTCGTAATGTAACACACGCTTACATATCTATTTTGATAGAATTAGACTTGTAAAAATATAACTTTATTTATAAACAAGTTATATTTTTTTATTTATGGGTTGAATTTGGAAGTAAGTTATATATTCCTTATTATGCTATTTATCGTTTTACATATAGGGCAATTAGTCGTTCTATAGAGGGAAAAGCAGCTATCACACATACATAGATGTCCTCAGTTGCAAAATAGAACCGAGGGCGTCGATTCTAAACATATTATACACAAAGATTCTTTAAAGGTTTTAGTGTCGTTAGAGGTATAATCGTAGGGCGCTAGGTCCATGTTTTCTAGAAGAAATCTTCCTCTTTTAAAGTCGAAATGTCTAACTATTTTAATAAAAGGCGAGTAGTTTTCGCAGGTACCCGGGTAATCGTAAGTTCTCATTAATTCATCGTCGATAATAATACTACCCATTAACGCCTCTAACTCTATGCACATGTGGAGATCGAATTTGTGTAAAAGACAGTACTCTTCGTCTGGTAGAAGGTTAAATAGATCTACCATAACTATACCGTTTATCATAACGCCTACGACAATATTAAAATTTCTACCGTATTCTAGTAAACACTCGGAAAATATTTTGTAGACCATAGGTTTCACGCGTTTAGTTAGGTACACGTGGTTCATGTCCACCAGGTCAGGGAAAATATACAATCGTTAATTCTTTCAGCTCTTTCCATAGTGTTTTTATAGTTTTATAAAAATTCATTTTTTCAAAAAAATTATTTTCTCCATCTAAAGAGACTGAAAAATTTTGAATATAATGTTCTTTGCTCTAATGGTCTTTTTACATCTTCACCATTGGGGGTATGTGGAGGTGGGGGAATATACTGCGCGTGTTGCAGGGATGGTAAATGTTGGCGCATTATTACTGGTTGGCTAATTTGATATGGAGGGTTTAAGATTGCACTAAAGCTCATTTCCATAACAGCTTTTCTCTTTAATAGATGTTCTATATCACTTATTAGTTCACGATATGTATCTAATACATCCTCTCTCGGTATTTCTCCGTTGTATATAGGAGGTTCAGGTTCACTATTAGGATTAGAATTAAAATTATTTCGTATGGGTATTTCTATCATTGTATTATTATACATTTTATTTTAAATTTTTAAATTTATTTTTTCAAAAAAAAATTTTTTTAAATTTTTTTAGAAAATTTTTTCACCCAGACTGACCCGGTGCACAACTTTAGCTTTTTAGTCGACTGTTGGGGCTTGTTTGGTGGGCATGAGCTTTCGTTTTTTTTTAAATCCGAGGATTGGAGGATTTAAAAATTGAATTTTTCGAAAGGCATTGAGCTTTCGCCCTTTCTTTCTTAATTTTTACTTGCGACACGTTTTGTCTCAGATCGGGTAATTCTTATACTACTTAGGTGTACTGGCCGCTGCCATATAACTGAAATGATATTGAAAACGGCGTAAACCACCATACAATCAATCAATCTGTCAATCAGAGCCCTGCACATTTCATTTGTCGTCGGCATTGAATCAGTTCTAAATGAGCCATGCTCTGCAAATAGGGGGCTATATGGCCTGCAATATGTGAAAAGGGGCATTCGGACATTTGCGTAAAGTTGCTACCAGGATCAGCCTGCGCAGTCCGCACAGACTAATCCGAAACGAAACTTTCCGTTTTTATGTAATTTTCTGTATTGCGCAAGTCTACTGTAGAACATGATCTAATGCAGTCGTAAAGTGCCGTCTCGGAATAGCCTGCGCGGACTGCGCAGGCTGATCCAAGACGACACTTTACGCAAATGTCCGACTGTCCTTTTTCGCGTGTTGCAGGCCAATTATGCATCTGCAAAACGTATCGACTGCGCAGGCTGCATGAGCCGAAACTCTGGTATTGGTCAATTACCTGCATGCCAAAGGACCATTCTACCACAAGATCCAGTCAATTGTTAGACAAAATGGATGTTTTGAATGTACAATCATGTGATGGCGATGCAATTTAACCCCTTTTGCCAAAGCGCAGCTTATATCCATGAAGAGTTGCAGAATAATGCGCTCCTGAATACCGAAAATTACAGTAAAATTGGAGAAATGTAGTAAAAGGGGACGTGTCTAATACTCTTAGCTCAATACAAACCCTTTGAGCGCCGAATTAACCCAAGGAACATTTCCAGTCTAGAAATTAGACCAAAATAATTGCATTCTTAAAACTGTTTTTGTCCAGAATGTCTCTGCAAGGCGGACAGTGTAGATCAAAGATCAGATTGCACGTTTTGTGCAGTCTGATCTTGATCTACACTGGTCGCAAAAGCAACGCTATAGTTGTGAAAGCGCTTTAAGGGTTGAAAATATTCAATTGAAATAGAGCAATTTTACTTTTGCTTGTTTTCAACCGATGAATATTTAATTCATTCTTTTAACAGTTACTACTCTATTGTGTTTTTGTCAATTTTATCTGAAGGGGAGTGATCTAAAACCTATCTGTCTATTTGAAAAGTGGTACTATACGAATAAAATTAATTATAAATACCAACAAAAACTAGGTTTTATCCGGTGATTAGGTCCGACCCGGTTCAAGTCGGTTGGTACTCCTTATTTATACCCGTAAGGTAATAAGTCAGTCCACACTTTACCACGGAGATTATCGAGTACTGCCGAATGAGAGCAGCAATTTCCGATAAGCTGCGCACTTCGTGGAATCCTTCAAACCGAAACTAGAAGTTTTCTGACAGCAAGAAGAAGTGTTGTCTCCGGAAAGCCCTCTATTTTGGTATTTTTTAGATATTTTTTTCCTTTTTGTAATACTTGTTTTCTGTATTTTCCTTGTTTGCATTTCATAGAAATTTTAAATTGTTTTTGAAATGAAAAAAAAAAAAAAAAAATGATCGAGCAACAGAATCAAATCTTGGGATCCCGAAAACAGATTTGTATGCCATGATAGGTCGTCCTTTCATAGAGTTGTTAAACAATTTAGCAAATATTACGTAGAAATTTTAAATTGTGTTTGAAATGAAAAAAAAAAAAAAAAAAAATTATCCAGCGATAGAATCAAATCTTGGGATCCCGAAAACAAATTTGTATGCCTTGACAGCTCGTCCTTTCATACAATTGTCAAACAATTTTGCTGAAAGTTCAATGGGATTCTTTTTATCATTAGCACTTTGGTCTAATGGGGTAAATCGCCTGCCTACGACAGTGCGGCAGTTCTCAAAGGTGTAGATCTACTGAGTATATGAACTATGAAAAGGATTTTTCTTCAGGGTTGCTGAAACATGGAATTGTGTGGTAAAGGGTGAAGGCTGGCCTGTATTTTAAATGCGGATATCTTTTACCTTAACGCATGTGAAAATTCCTTATTTAAGCTATATTTGAAACATAAGATGATGGCATTGTTTTTGTGACAAGTTTCACTCCAAAGAACAGCCAACCTGTATTTTTTACCAACAGTGTTTCTACTTGGGATGGTCCACGCTGGTACTGCGGTACTTAATTTCGCCGAAAATTTACTACAAGAGAGAGAACTTGCATGTTTTATTTTCCAATACTGTGATAAACTGTTGCATGTAAAGTTGAAATAAATGTTGATATCAAAGCTTAAGTCGTGTTTTTCAGACAAATATATCTAGGTCAACCCAGGGATCTTATATACAGGGATAGGAAACGCGGTATAACTTCCGGTTATTCACTGTCTTCTTTCGAATTGACCGCAAAGGAAAAAACGGCGGCCATCTTAAATTTCGGCATACGACGGTCACTGTTTTAATCAACGTTTTGCTTGGTTATCTGATACGTCCTTCTCAACAGGTAAGTTTCCGAATATTTACATGCTTAGAATATATGTGACATCAATTTTTTCGGAGATTTTGTTTTATATGCTTATTTTGGCGTTAAAAATTCATGGCCTAATCATGTTTGCTCCGTAGGGGATGTTCGGCAGGAGGATTTAGTGACGTGCAAAAGAAATACTTTTTAAGTACATAAAGTAACGTCCAAATAGCAACATGTTGGTAAAAATCACGAGATGGAGTACATCTCCTTGTATTTAAGCCAATTTTTTGCTGATTTTCGATTCCTAAGTTAGATAATTATGGGCTCAAAACTGGGCTATTTTCGGTATTTCATCACAAAATGGCGGACCAATGTGGTGAATTTGGCGAGACCCTAGTGATAGTTGTAGCATTCTCAATTTATTTTTAGAAATACATTTGTTCAGATTTTGACATATTTATAAGCAGTAAGTATTTCTTTTCGTTATTAAATCAAATCTAGTGATTTTCGATGCCAAGGTTAGATAACTGTGGGCTCAAAAACTTGGCTATTTTCGGTCTCAATTGCAAGATGGCGGCCCAATATGGTGAATTTGCTGAGACCCTGGTGATAAATGTAGCATTCTGATTCCATCTTTTGAATTAATTGTGTTCTGATATTACCATATTTATAAGCAGTAAGTATTTCGTTTTGCACTAAAATCAAATATAAGCTGTTTATCGAATCCTAGGTAAATAAAAGTGCAGCCTAAAAAGGGGTTATTTCAGTAAAAGTGGAAGCGCAGTACCGCACATTAGTTAAAAATGATCGGATCTCTGATAGTTGGCCATATCCTGAACAAATTCTCATTATAGTCTAACCATGTGAAAATAAAACCATATTTTGCAACGTAACTGAAGAATTAAAATGTTACGTTTTGTAAAAAGGAGAAATTTGAAATTCAGTTAGTTCTATATTTTTTTTCCAGATATGTATTGTGACAGCACAAACACTTCAAAACATGGTTTCAAGAGCTGTCAACATACTATTGTGATGCATCCTGTGAACAGAAGAATGACATTGAAGATGGTTTTGTAATTCTGCATAAAAGTGTGCTGGTATGAAACTGAACCTGGGCTTGAAAACTTGGAATATTAAAGACCAAATCAGCTGTGAACTGTACAAACCTGCAAGAAAAATGCTAAAGTGAAATTAATGTATTTGAATATGAAAGCTGTGAGCTTCTTCTACCACCAAAGTATATTTAGTATATATAGCTCAATAAGCCACTAGAAGTATGGAGTTATTTAATTACCTGTGACAAATGCTAGTATTCCTGAATCCTAAGTTTTCACTAACCTGGGGAATATCCATACTTCTGAAAACATTGTGAAAAAAGAAGAAACTACCGGTAAGTACATGTCACATTTTCTCATTTCCCCAGGAAAATCAAGTGTCCTCATTTCAGTTGCATTTCATTTGTCGTCTGCAAATGCTTTCAAATTAGACATGTCCAAAATTTTGTAATCTGGCAAAAACTTAAGGATGGAACCTTGCTCAATTTGCAATGTTTCACAACATTTTAGTTGTATCATAGCAGCCATTATACTTATCTATTTGTTTTTTGAATTTGCACAACTGTCTGCACAAGCTGCGTGTTGCTTTTCCTTATCAACATATTTTTTGAGGGAGAGAAGTATGTATCTGTGTTGTGCAAAATTCTCTGAGAATCATGATGTTGGTTTCCCACTACTCACACTATTGTCATAAAATACTAAAAGTACATGTATTAAATTTGACATAGTTTTGGTTTCTTCAAACAACACAGTACATTCAGTATCTACAGTCTTATAGGCCACTTGAGGTAAGGAGTTATCTAATAATCTGTGACAAATGCCAGTATTTCTGAATCCTAAGTTTTCACTACCATGGGAAAAGGAGAGAATGTTGGTAACCAGCATTTTCTCCTTTTCCTGCAATGTTTCCAAAAGGCTTCTTTCTCTTGGTCATCAGAACTCTGGGTTGTGTGGCAAAGGGATAATTACAGATTTGTCTTTTTTTTTTTTTCTAATAATTATGCTACTGACTATTTTTTACCAAAGAACAATTTTTGGGGGGCCTTTGGAATCCCCAATTGAAAGTATTAGCAAACGACAACTAAAAGTAGATTCAAACGATTGGATTTTTTTTGCATGGTATTCAACATTGCGGATAAAAATGCTGAAAACAGGTACATGTGCTAGGCTAGCATTTTGTTCTTTTCCCACAATATTTTCAAAAAGCTTTAAATATTCCGAAGTCATCAGACACACAAGTTTCTAAGGTACACAGGTTAATTCGAAATGATGCAATTGTGAAGGCCACTGGTGTATGTAATTGATTCCAATGTATAAAAGTAGGAACAGAGTTGCAGACAGGTCCTTACACTTCACCAGCCTACTTTTTCATAAAGTTCACTAATTCTTTCCATTTTGCAGGAAATTCTCCTTTTTTTCTGTCAAAGACAGTGATTTAAGAGTAGCTGCAAGCTGAACTGAAAATATACTGGAAGGTCCATTTAATGGGCAGTGAAGGCAATTTTCTGGTTCTATATGCCCTTTGTGTAGTTTGCTATTGAAAAATGGGTATATAACTATTAATAGATCTCTGTGTTTACTGGTCTAATACATTGTACTACATACAAGTGAAATGTTTGTCACTCCTGATAACATGAGAAGCTTTTGACCTGACCAAATTGAAACATTTGAAGAAGAAAATCAGAAAATAAATATTTAATTTCAATGATGCGTACTGTCTATAAACAGAAGAGGACACTAGATGTGTCATGACAGATACACAACTTTATATATCTCACTTGTGATCATGCCAAATACAGGGAGTGGACAAAAGCAGCCCACTTCCGAAACGTTAGACGGACTTAATCCTTCAACAGGCGATGTGTGCTTTTCCCGAATTGTTTGCAATAGATATCCACTGCAGAAATATTAAAATATTTTAAGTTACTACGAAAAAGAGGGTTGTTTCGGTAATGGGTCGTTTTGGCACCGGGCCGTTTTGATCTCCATTCACAATTTACACTTCGTGTGAAATCAAGACTGACAACATGACCTGTATATCTGAAACGCCCAATTAGTCGACACTTTAAATTTTCCAGATAAAAAAAAATAACACTTTAACTGAAAAAAACAATAACAGAAAAACATTGACATAAACATTGATACGCATTTCATACTAGGCGGATATAAAAATTGTCGGAATCGGCAAGGAATTATACTATCTGAAAGGAAGATAATAACTCGCAAGGAACGACAACGGATTATTGGACGCCGTACAGGTAAGTCAGTGAAAAATCGATAATTGGTCTTAACTCCAGTTGCGTTGCCTATCCCTGTGTATATACGATCCCTGGTCAACCTAACATGTTGAGCACAGGTGCTCCAAAAGGAGTCTGCTATGGTACCGTGTTAACTCTTGTGATTTGGAAACTCGTAAAAAAATATAACTTTTATTTTCAGAAAATGATTTAGGTACCGTAGTTTTTTGAAGGCGAGATTTTCGTTCTCGCCTTCATATGTCAGCGCTCGGCAGTTTGCTGCAAATGCCTCTGAACAGCATTATCCAAACGCCTTTCAAATAGTTTGATACTTCTCGAGTGCATGAGAACAAAATAATGTCGAGACCATTGTAAATTTAATCAGATCAGCAAGAAGTAACTTCAAATTTCTAGAAGGAATGAAATCGAATTCTTAAAAAGCATCGTTTTTGACAAATGCAAAATACTTTGGATCAGTTGATTGTTACAATGGTGTTGCTACAGCAACAAATAAACTGTAGCTGTAACAAGCCAATCGAAACCTACTAAAATGACGTCATTCGAACCTACTTCCACTCCACAACGCATAAAGAACTAACTAGAGGGATCGTATATGTAAATTTACGACCCCTGAACTAACCAATCGGATAGCTTTTTTGAATGACGTTCGCTGACGGACCTCTTTTCTCTGTTGACAATATTATTCTGTCTTTATGAGAAGTAAAATTTCAATGAAATAAATTCCTTTGAATCATCAAGTGTTTATACAAAATTTTCTCTTTCAAAGAAGTATCTTTTTCTTCTATCAAAGTTGTCCTTGACATTATGATTAATGAATAGGTTATTGTTAGGCATCAGCGGGGCCCAGTTTTGATTCCGGAGACCCGTTAAAAGAAAAAAGGTAAATCAGTTGAAATCACAATGTGTGTCATTTTGAAGTAGTTCCGTCCAGCATAATGTAACGATGTATAGCAGGGGATAGCCTGGGTTCCAGTCTTATCGTTTCTTTCCTTATATACGAGTATGATCGGACTTTACTACGTCAAAAATGACAATAACGTGATCTGTAACCGTTTTATCACGCAAAAAGTTTTAACTTCTTCTTTTGATCGTCACGGCGCTTAATGTTCAGCAAGTATTCATAAATATTTAACCGTTTACCACTCACTTGTAACGACTCTGAAAAAGCAAGCTTTTAAAAACGTCGAGGGAAGAGGGGATATTGCTTGAAACCGGCATTTTTTTTCCTTTTACCACAATGTTTCTACCCTATCAAGAGCAAATTTCGTCCCTAATTTGGGCCACCCTGAATTTGTCGTCTGCAAATGCTTTCAATTTCAACTTAGTCTGAAATTTCGTAAAGAATAAACGCTTATTGCAATGAATTGTTATCATAATCACTTACCTCCATCATTATTAGAACTGAAATCTTTACGTAATATAATCCGTTTGTTTTCCTGAAAAAAATTTCCTTCAACTACACTTCTTTTCAAAACTGAATAACACAATGATACAATTATCTTGACACAGAGAATCCAACAGTCCTAGTAGCATCGGACGTGTTCATGTTTTTCTAAGGACACAGACCAAGGGCCTGTATCTGTGTAACTGTATACGATATATTATTGTCGAACAAAGGAATAGGGTGTATCTCAATTGACGGGTAGGCAATCATTTTGCTTTCATGTTTGCCGACAAGCTGAACGTACATTCCAGTTACGCGGGATAAATGAAACACAAGCGTTAATGTCAACGAACCCTAAGACCGCTTATTACGTCTGTCTCTTTTGCAGACAAGGAAGATGAATCTATGGTCTGCATAGAATATGCAATCTTATGTCGGATCTGCAGTGTGAGCTACCTTGTAATAGTCCGACTAAAACAGCCCTGGATGGAGTTGCAATAATTAAGCATTTTTCCCGAAATGGAAAATGCCAATTTCATCAATCCAGCGCTCTAAGGGTTAACAGGGTCAGAGATTACAAGAATTGTATAAACAAAGAACATCCTCGGACGTCCCTCATAGGACCTATGAAGTCAACCGTCAAATGATGTTGGTTATCCTTAATAGGATGGTAAACATTGTGCGAAACGGTGAAAATGTTCGTTGCCGGTATTTTCTCATGTTCCTGCAAGGTTTCAAAATACTCTTCCTTTTTTTTAAAAGCCCCATTCTTTAAGGTCATTAAAACTCAGCACATGTATTGTAATCTAAAAGTTAAATCTCCGTTTTGAACATCGAAAGTCGTTTGTTTTGAAACTCTTTTCAATCTTGATAAAATATATTTAAAGTAAAATGGTAAACAATTAAAAAAAAAGGCCTTTTAACCGAGAGAAAAAATTTTTACAACCTCAGGGGAAAAAAAAAACACCTTTCGAAATACTTTTGGAAAAGGAGAAAAGTGGCTAGTAACCAGTATTTTCTCCCTTTACCATTATGTTTTGTAGTTTTTCCCAGCCAAACGGCACATTTTCAGCTGCTCTTAACTTATCATCTGCTAATTGCTTTAATGTAGACGGCCCTAATTTTTTGTTATTTTCTAAAGGCTTTTATAAAGGGTTACTAAGACCAGGGATCGTATATACACATGTAAGATCCCTGCTAAGATGGAAAAAATTATCAGAAAGTCAAAAAAATAATGTTGATTATCATTATTTGCTACTTTTCCTACAATGCTTTCAAAAGCCTCTTCTTTAACATTGTTAAAAGTCAGTATTGTGATCTAAAAGGCCAAATCTCAGTTTCTATACTCTGAAAGGCACCTTTCTAGAAACTCTCTGCTCTCTCAATAAAATTGTCTATGGAATAAAATGGTAAAGACTTTCAAGAAATAAATCATCTCATAACAGTTTTAGACCTATCAAAATTGATTGCATTTTCAAGCAAAAACTATTCTTCAACCCTTTACCATACCCTATCAAATACTGTTTTAACAACCCTGAGAAAGAGGCCATGTAAAAACTTTATTTTGAAAGGGAGAAATTTTCTTAACTCTTTACAGGAAGAAAAAATTTCAGACTTGCCAAAATTGAATGCATTTTCAGGTAGCAACTTAAATCTGGCACCATTGATGGAACCTGTCTGAAATAGTATGGAAGACATTTCAGGAAAAGGAGAAAATGTTAGTTAGCACCAAATTCTCCTTTTCACACCAAAAGTTCACAAGCCTTCTTCCTAAAGACCTTTTAAACTCATTATTGGGGTAATAGAGGGGTAGATCTAAGTTTCTATACAATGAAAAAACATATACGGGTAATGGTAAATCAAAACTCTTTGCTATCACATAAAATTTTTCCTTCAAATAAAATGTCAAAGAGTTTCAGAAAAGTCCTTTCGTTTTAGTTTTTTTCAACACATTTTCACAAGCCTTCTTCTCCAAGTTTGTTAAAACTCAGGATAGTCAACTGGTCTCCATTGCACAGGAACATTGCACAACCCTATACACTTTGCTGTATCAGGAGAGGCGATTAAACTACAGGAAAATGTATCGCAATATGTTATGCCTATATTCCAAACTCGCCTTCATACTGTACTTTCAGTACTTTGATTGTTTATGGCGAGGACTCTGATGTCACAGCAGATGACCTTCGCTCATCAGACATGAATTATCGGTTTTATGAAAAATAGGGGGAAATTATTTTCAAAACATGAAAGAAAATTGAGCTTTATTATTTCAGTTTGTGAATATTGAAAGTAACTTATCATTAATGAAGATATATCTATTATGTTTAACCGATGTGACGAAAAAACTTTTCTGCTTTTGATTTGATGGAGTAAACAGTGATAGGTGGCGCTACATATGCAAATTAGGCATTTTTTGGATTACTGCGGTATCATCGATGATGAGTTCCAGCGAGGACAACTATACTACAGGGTCCAAAGAATCCACTCGTCTGCTCGTATTTACGAGTAAGAAATGGATGAGGACGAGTGATATAACCCAGGACATTTTCATTGCATACAGATGTTTTAATATGCTTCGGGTAGATCTAATTCAATACAAGTGACTTTGCTAATTATTAAAACGATCGATATTAACAATAACGCAAATACTTTCCGGAAACCAGTTCCAAAAATTATGTTGTTTTGGCTTTATTAATTTCTGTAACTTGACCGGATAAATGATACTGGTTATTGAAACCCTGTATTTAATGTTCGTTGCTACGGGAGACAATATAATTAGCGTTTCCGTTTCGTCTGAAAAAAAAAAAGCCAGAGTCAAATATTAGATGGGTTTTTCTCGTCGGACGAGTGAGGATCAAGGCAGGGCAAGTGTTTCTTTCAAAGTCACTTGTCCTACAGGAAGAGTGTCTTTTCCGGAAATTTTGGACCCTGTACTACATGATATACTGTATGTATATTATATTCTGTATCTATTACAGTTTTTTATATAGATCTAGTTAGCTCCACTGGCCGAAGGCCAGAGAGCTATTGTCATGGCGTTGTGTCCGTCGTGCGTCCGTCCGTCCGTTCGTCCGTGCGTGCGTCCGTAAACTTTTTCTTTAAAAAACTTCTCCTCAGAAACTATTGACTGGATTTTTACCAAATTTCACAGGAATGTTCCTTTGGTGGTTCTCTTTCAAATTCCTTCAAATAATTGTGTTCCATGAAGAATTCTGGTTGCCATGGCAACCAAAGTAAAAAACCTTTAAAAATCTTCTCCTCCCAAAACGCTATTTGGATAGCATTATTATTTTGCAGGAATGTTCCTTAGATACAGGTTTACAGAATTCCTTAAAAAAAAAGATCTGTCAAAAAACATGGCTTTTATGGGAGACTCATTTTCCTTTTATGGTATAAAGTAAAATCTTTGAAAAATTTCTTCTCTAAAACTATTCATTGGATTTCATTGTTGTTTTGCAGGTAAGTTCCTATGGTGGTTGTCTACCAAATTGTTTCTTCAGTGAGCTAAAATGCAGGATTGAATGATAATTGTTAAAAACTTCCTTTCGCCATTATAGAAATATCAGGCCTGTGGAGCGATACAGGCGCTCAAGCGCCTCTAGTATTCAATATATATATAGGGTTCGACACTAACTTTTTGCCTATGGGATCCAGCAGGAATCACTAAATTTATTATCTGGATCCCCTCCTGATTATCAGGGATTCCTCCAAAGCTACAAAAAAGCAAGTTTTCATTGATCAACTTGTTGTTATTATATCATTTGATTTTTATTGACTACATTTGATTCATCCACATTTTGTATGCTTTTTGTAGCATGGCTGCATCATAAGCCAACGGAGTATCATTCTTCTCTTCTGCATCAATAATTTATTGTACTTTTGAAAAAATTCGGATGCAGATCACGCAAATCCTGTGAATATGACCCAGACAGTTATGGATTTTTTTGTGTAATACAATCAAAAATGGATAAATACAGATGGCTATCAGCAGAGTATGTATGTATCTGAAAAGAAAATAGATTTAGGCCTATGTCACAAGAAATTCAGTTCTGAAAACTGTACAAGTACAGCGTTCTTTCTCCTTTGAGCGGGTCTGTTTTACGGACCCGTACCCAATCCGAAAATGCTTCCATTTTTCCAAAAATCGCGCATGAACATTCCCAAAAACAGTTTTGGTTTCTCACTGCATAATGGACCCATTCCGACGCAAGGTCACCATGTCGGTTTTCAAAATGACTCTGTGATGGATTGAATTTTGTATCGTGGATTTTCCCTTGGCAAATTCTTCAGAATACGTAACATAAACAGTCCAAATATCAGCGATTTCATTGGTCATAAAAAGAGAGTTTCAGAAAGTTTATTTCGGTAAACTGGTTCTAGTCTTTGATAACCAAATTTTAGTCTGTATCAGGTAGAGACTGGTGTCCAGTTTATGGGTTTCGGCAGTCTCCATAGCGATAGTCAAATACAATGTATAGTGCAATATATGTTTTTGTGTAGCCCAAAAAATGCGATTTGTCGGTATTCTTAACGCCATGTGTATTTGCGGAAATTCTTTCTCTAGCGATCGAAGTACGAATTGAGCCACAACTGAAAATAATATTGAAAGAAAATCAAACCAAAGGGTTCTAAACTCCCTACAGATTTTGGCCTAAAGATACTCACGAATCTAGTCAGGTCTAACATAAATATGAAAGCATCATGATGCAACTATAGCTCGAGCCTAGGTTCAAATGTAGACTAGTTGTTACCGACAAAGTTCATGGGTCAACTCTTAAATCCCCTAACCCACTTAAAATAAGACATTTTTCTCTGTATACGGACATTAGTTTTCTTGACATCTTAAACAGCATGAGAAACG
The DNA here is from genome assembly GCA_946811185.2 of Hippopus hippopus. Classification (NCBI taxonomy): domain Eukaryota; kingdom Metazoa; phylum Mollusca; class Bivalvia; order Cardiida; family Cardiidae; genus Hippopus; species Hippopus hippopus. Next base: position 31,036,982 of record OX328113.1, read on the forward strand.
GACATTCTTTTTTTCTGTAAGGACATTAATTTTTTGCTAGGTTTTGAATTTCTGGTGTGTAATGCTTTGATTTTAGTTCAAATAATTTAAAAGTATCCATTATAAATAATCAGTAACTTGATTCAGTGTTTATCATGAAAATTCCCAATTTTGGAGAGAACAATGCATTTTTCCCAGTTTGCTTGGTTTTGGACCCGTTCCCAAAACAGGGAAAAAAACGCTGAAGTACAGTGTAGTGCAATGGCCATCTTCCCTAGAAAGCTCTAAAAACATCTGCCAAGCATGTAGACATATAATATAGGGATCTGAAAAACAGAAAATGGGTATGAGTGTCCCCAGAGCATCATCCGAAATAGAAAAACAAATGGGGTCTAAATGGGCAGGGGTCTAAAGTCTCAAATTTCTCTCACCACTATATACCATTATACAATACTAGTACGACAAAGTTTGTGGCATAAGTTAGTAAGTTACAACTGAGCAGCTGTAGAAATGGTAGAAATACAGTATATCATGTATATCATGTTGTTTTTTTAATAGCATGTACATAGTTTTAAGTTACTGCATTAATCCAGTGACAAAGGGGCCTGATGATTCAAACTTCCTCAAAAAGTATTCATTTGATATCATCCTTCCAATTTTGCTGATAGGGGCCCGGATGTTTTGTTTGTTATGCGCGCTTTACATTTCTAGATGCCCCTCTGGTGTATTCTTTCTTTTTACAGCAGGCTGACAGTTTTCCCACTCACGCAAATTATTGCGTAAATCACTTTATAGAATTGAAATTCACGTAACAAATGTTGGTTATACGTGAGACCTCATGTAAGAAAATACATGAACAAAAAAGGCCATTATCCACTTACCTTGTGGAAGTCAATTGCAGTCAACAAAGTTTACACGAGAGATTTATTTGTAAAAGGTCAAAGACATGGTGGGAAAAGAAGAAAACCAGCATTTTCTTTTTTTCCCGCATTTTTTTTCCAAAAGTCTGGATTGTGTAGTAAAGGTTTGATGAGGAACAAACCACAAAAAAAAATTCTACTTTCATTTTAAATTTTTAAGAAATTTGTTACATTATCTGCATGTCATGTGATGATATGATTTAACTCTTTACCTGACAACAAAATTTTGGACCTGTCCAAATTGAAAACATTTGCAGACAACAAATCATATGTGACTCAAATCGTGAATTTTGTTTTAAACAGCATAGAAAGCATTGTTGCAAAAGGAGAAAATGTTTTTTACTACCATTTTCTCCTTTTCCCTCAATGTGTTGGACACACTTCTTTCTTGGGGTTGCTAAATCTCTAGTGATTTGTAATGAAAGTGTATGTAGATAACAAATTTGCCTCACATGATGGGAATTGTCCTTGAAAGCCTTGAAAGGTTAGAATACAGTATGGTCAAAGGAGAAAATACTGGCTATCAACAATTTCTCCTTTTTCCATAATGTTTTAAAAAGCCTGCCTCAGGACTGTACAAGCACAGGATCAGGTGATAAAGGGTTGACCCCGTACCGAAAAATCATGTGTTTTGACAACACTTAGAAGGCTTTTGGAAACATTTTTAAAAAGAAGAGGATGCTGGTGACCAGCAGTTATCTCCTTTTTCCACAATGTTTTCTATCTTTTCCAATACAAATCCCATCATTTGAGTCTTAATCTAATTTGTCGTCTGCATATGCTTTTAATTTTGAGGAGTCTAAAATTTTGTTGTCTGATAAAGATTTAAACCAGGAAGTGATTTATATTTCTGTTCCTTGTATGCAGTCACTGGATTGCAATTTTTTTTCTTTAAGTATTATGGCTTGCAACACGCGAAAAGGGGCATTCAGACATTTGCATAAAGTGTCGTCTTAGATCAGCCTGTGCAGTCCGCGCAGGCTAATCTGAGACGGCACTTTACGACTACATTAGATTTTGTGCTACAGTAGACTTGCACAAAACAAAATTACATAAAAACCGTAAGTGTCGTTTCAGATTAGACTGCACGGACTGTGCAGGCTGATCCGAGACGACACTTTACGCAAATGTCCGAATGTCCTTTTTCGCGTGTTGCAGGCCATATGTAAAATGAATTGTTTAAGTTTTTATTTAATGAACCAAGCTCTGGCAAAAGGGGTGTAATGCCAGTGTCTATTCTAGAAACTGATAATGAAGGGGGGGGGGGTTTCCCTCCACCATCAAATTGGCAGGACAGTTTTTGAACATAACGGATGTTATTCCAGTCAAAGACTATACAGTAGACTTACTGACCTGTTTAAATGTCAAAAGACAGTTTCTGGAATATCCTTCTGTAGAAATTGAATTAATTTTTGAAAATTTTTGGGTAAGAGCTTAGCAGTTAAAAAATTCATTCTGATAAACTTCATTGCAATAAGACTAGGTAAAGTGGGCCATTTTGGACGAGGTTGTTTTGAAAGTTGGCCGTTTTGACCAAGTTCCTGTCAAGGAAGGTTACTTTAATGGACATAACATGTTGCAAAACAGCCTCTGCAATGATACCTTTTAATTCAAAACTGGTATTTTTAATGGGGCAAGAGTAAATTCTTTGTTTTGCAACTTTTTCATTGTTTATTGTTTAAGCTGGACTGTCATGCATTGGGTCTGGATTTATGGAGGATCTGAAAGAAATCAGAGTGAATCCTGCAATATTGCATTCTAGAATAGACAGTGTAATGCATCTCTGTGATACACTGTACCAAGCAAGTGTTATCACATAATTATGGATCCATGAAATCTATTTTATCTTACAACCAACTGTATCATTAAGTAGACTGGTCTTTTGACATGCAGAAAATTAACCTGTAGCTAAAAGTTCGCAGACTGATATGGGTCGATATTTTTCGCAAATGTATTATACTCCCTTTTCACAAAGTATGGCACATATATAGAGGATATTTGTTTTTTACAGTGAAAGACTGAAATTTATTTCGAGTAAACATCATCGGTAATATTTTCACTCGTGGCACAGCCACAAGTGAAAATATTACCGATGATGTTCTTACAAACGAAGTATGTAACAAAGAAATAAATGAACAAATGCATGGCAGAAATACAAACAGCATCTGGCGGGATTCGAACCCACTGCGGGCAAGATCCTCGTTTTTCAAGGTTTAAAAGACCAATACCATAACCACTGAGCTAAAGAGATATCTCCTTAACGCAGCTGTTAGGTATTGTATTTAAATCGGGATGAAGCCATGCATAAAGGAGTGATCTCCTGTAACACACCCCCTCTTAAAGTCATCATTTATTGATGACTCAAAGCCTTACTAGGCAGAAAGTCCGTTTTTGGACAACAAATGGGATTAATGGCTCAATGGCCAATCCCGGACGAGCCCCTATCTTACGAACGAAGTCCGTAACAAAGAAATAAATGAACAAATGCATGGCAGAAATACAAACCGCATCTGGCGGGATTCGAACCCACTGCGGACAAGATCCTCGTTTTCGAGGTTTAAAAGACCAATACCATAACCACTGAGCTAAAGAGATATCTCCCTAATGCAGCTGTTAGGTATTGTATTTAAATCGGGACGAAGCCATGCATAAAGGAGTGGTCTCCCGTAACAATGTTCCCGAGATGAAATGAATTTCGATCTTTCACCAAAAAAAACCCAAATATTCTATTTATTTCATGCTTTTAACCCTTTCTGAGGGAAACTTTATCAAAACCCAGTACATTTCTTTTCAGCAACCCATTACAATATTACGTCAAGGTATATTACGTCATAATTCCATCTGGTTTTGAGGCACGCGCATTTTACCTTGGTAACTAGTGCATGGGAACAACTGTTTCCACCTTCCATTGAAGAGTTAGAATATAAAAATTGGTATTTTCACTGGTGATAACCATGAAATATCGAAAAATATTTCACCGGTATTTCTTGATAACCTACTGGGAAGCATGAAATAAATTTTTTATCTATTGTTATATTCATTATATTTTCATGTTGATTTTGGAAAACTGTAAACTGTAATTGATACTGTTTTGAAAGGAGTCAGGTTTGAAATATTACTCAGGAAAATTCAAATAACAAGTTTTAAGAAATATGATACAGGACTTTTTAGTGAACAGAAATTATAATATTCTGTTGAAAGAGGTCTGACTTGCACTCCATTTATGACAAGAAAAATCCAGAATTATTGTAGTCTCAAGCAATGTGAACTTAGTCTGTTTTTTGACTCATTACCAAATGACATAATTTTAGACTTGACTAAATTGGGTGTATTTGCAGACGACAGTTTGTCTCAATAGATGGATTTGTCTTTGATAGAGTAGAAAACATTGAGGAAAAAGGAGAAAATGCTGGTTATCGGCATTTTCTCATTTTCACACAGTGCTTTCAAAAGGTTTCTCCTCAGGGTCGTTACAAACTCGGGATTGTGTGATAAAGGGTTAACTCTTTACTACATGCCAAAGTGTTAGACAGATCCAGATTGGAAGCATTTCCAAAGGACATAGTAAATGTGGCACAATTAATGGGATTTCTCTGTAAACGAAAAGAAAATTTTGTGGGAAAAGAAAAAAAAGCTGGTTTCCAGCATTTTCTCCTTTTCCCACAATGTTTTCAAAAGGCTTCTTCCTCAGGATTGTTAAAACACGGGAATGTGTGGCAGACGGTTACAACTGTGTCTGATCCAGGATTTGAAAAAAGTGAGGGATTGCCCCCCATCACTCTGAAAACCATAGGGGATTTCTGACAAGTATGAGGGATCAAAATTAACTACAAAATGCAAGAAACAATCTCGGTTATATTTAATAATCAAACCCTTTCAATTTTATAGTACTATACCTTAGTCTTGTTCATACCTAACACAAAATCCTACTCTGGAACTTGAAAGTCATAACTGTAACTGGAAGTTAAAACGCTAGTCCCTACGCTTTCCTCAGTTACACTCAGCTCTGTGCAGCACTAGCCGTGACTTGCATGTTGAATAACAGATTTTCCAAAACAGATTGTTCATCTTCATTGCCACCCACTTTATTGCATAAAGATGTTGGTAATTCCATGTTTTTGTCCATCTTGACTGCTTCGGTATGTATTTGGATGGAAAGGCAGTACTTCACTCATATTTTTCTGATAAATAAGTGTCGCAAACATGTAACTGATAATTTTTGTATTTAAATCTAGAAGGAAAAAAATTGGCAGACTTTTTTTTTTTTTTTGTAAACTAAAAGTCTGTGAGGTAAGAAAAGGAAGTCACCTGATTCATAGGAATGGTCTGATGCAGTTGTGCAGGCTGTGAAAGTGATTTTTACATCAATGTTCATGCATTAAGTTTAACAAGTAATCAAACACTAATTGGTTTTGAAAATGTGTGTGAATGATGACAAATGCGGGTGATTCTCACATTCGCCCGCTCTGGATCAGACACTGTTAAAGTAGCGTTTTTTTTTTTTCAGGGAATTTGCAGGAATGTAGGGACCATAATCTGAAAAAAATGGCTTATCAGCAGAGAGGGAGGGGAAGAAGATATCCACCTGGAAATGACCATCCACGGCAGACCTGCTTTAGCCTTGGAATAAAGTACCCGCCAAATTGTAAGTTTATCTTTTTTCTCTCAGATCTTTCAATTCATTGATTGATTGTATGGTGTTTACGCCGTTTTCAACATTATTTCAGTTATATCCCAGCGGTCAGTGCACCTATCAATGCTATCTTGGAGTTTCTTATACCAGTACTCTGCACAACATTCTTTCCAAGCCACTGGCTGCTTTCCGACATAACCATTGTCGTAACAAGGGTCAGCGATGAGAGAGGAATGAATTTTGTCGCAATGACTGTATTCAATCCTTGGAAAGAAATTGGCCGAGCCGTGGATCGAACTAGCGACCCCCTGTTCTCAAGTCTTGCATGCTACCGACTGAGCTCCTGGGGCTTGGCAGATCTTTTGGTAATATTAGATTTGTTTATCTCCAGGAAAATCTATCAGGAACTCTATAGATACATAGCGGATCTTACATGAGTGATTATGTATTATGAGTTTTATCAAACAAGTTAACTAAAATTATATGACACGAGCCTTGGCAACCAGCACTTTCTCACTTTCCCACAAGGTTTTTAAAAGTTTTCTGCCTCAGGTTAAATAAACTATATTATTGTTTAGAGAAAGATTTCTAATTACAGAAGTGGGTTTGTATCATTTCAGCCGAGGAAGCATGGCAAAAAATGCTCCTTTTTAAAGATGTTGGTGAACAGTACTTGCAGCAAGGCCACTTACAGTATGCTTTTGATAACTACACATGGGGGCTTAAAATAGCAAAAATGTTTCCGAGGGAACATGCATTTCAGGAAGAAGCAGCTAAAATTTTATGCAACAGATCGCTAGTGCTGCTAAAGTTACGACGCTACAAAGATGCTGAAACAGATGCGACAATTGCAATACATACCCGTCCAACGTTTATCAAGGTTTGTGTAAGATTTTAACTCTTTGCCAAACGACATAGTTTAAGACTAGTTTAATTGGTCAATTAACTGCTTGTCAAAGGACCATTCTACCTCATGGTTTAGTTGCTTGTTACACAAAATTGATTTTATGGATCCAGACTTATGTGATGGCTTGGTATAATGCACCACTTAGATGTATTAAACTCCCTTTTGCCAGAACACGACTCATATATTTTATAGGGATACTGGAGGGCCTATCAAGCTGTGAAAGGTGGTCATGACGGACCTATTGTGTCTTTAACATACATAGCTGATGGTCTGAGACAGTCAGTTTGTGGACAGGGTACGATACAAGATACGATCACATTCCTCACAGAACTTTGTACAATCCTACAAAGTATTCCAAATGCACGTAAGTATGCTGAGCCCAGGAGCTTAACTCTTCACCAAATGACAAAATTTTATACCTATCTAAATTGAAGGTGTTTAAAGACAACAACTCAAATGTGGCTCAAATGATGAGATTGTCTTTGGAAAGGGGAGAAACATGGGAAAAGCAGAAAATGTTGGTAACCAGCATTTTTTTCTTTTTCCACAGTCTTGTCAAAGCCTTCTTCCTGAGGGTCTTTAAAACTTGGGATTGTCTGGTAAAGTGTTAAAAGGCTCAAAATCTGGGGGGTCCCAGGTTGAACCAGTGTGGTGTAACCAGTATTTTCCCTGTCCCTCAATGTTTTCAAAAGCCTTCTCTTTCAGAGTTTTTAAAACTTGTTATTGTGTGGTAAAGGGTTAATTCTTTACCATTCTTGAGCGAGTTTGATAAATTCTTGGAGGTTAAAACATTCTGTTACTGGCTGTCTGATTAATGGATTTGGTACATATGAAAACCAAAAGCTGCCCCCTACAACTTGGGTGTTGCCTGTCGTCTATCGGATGTTTACGGGAGATACATCAGGTACCAGTTAACTAGGGATTAAGGGGTTGGTTCCGAGCTTGGCCAAACTCTTTTCAAAGATTTGTGATTCTCAGTGCTACATGGTTTATTTCCCTCTCTCTACATAACCCTTAACCCTTTACCACACCCTTTACCACACGACAAAATTTTAAACTTGTGCAAATTGAAAACAACTGCAGACGAGATATCAAAGGTGGCTCAGATGATGAAAATTGCCTTTGATTGAGTAGAAAACATTGTGGGGGAAAAAATGCTGGTTGCCAGCATTTTCTCCTGTTCTCACAATGTTCTCTGTTATTTTAAAGACAGAAATCCTCACTTGAGCTACATTATTTTGTCGTCCACATTTAGTAAAGAGTTAAACTGTTTTCTATTTTCCATATCTTCAGCAATGACAAATAGTTTAATAGAAACAATTGATGTGCCAGATATATCTAAGAGAGAAATATGGATAAAGACTTTACAGAAGCTAGTGGGAAACAAGAAATGGGAATGTGTTTGTATGCTAGTTACAGGAGAAAGGTGAAACCAAAATTGAGTAGCGCTCTCTGCCCACTTTCTCTTTTTTGTCCTGTTACTATGTGGATACACTCTCCACCCACTTTCTTTGTCTAGTTATGTCATGTTAACTACCCTTCACCTATTTTTTATTTGACCAATTAACATTTTAATTCACTCTCTACACAGTTTCTTTGTCTAGTTATGTCATAAATATTCTCCACCAGCTCTTTCTTTGTGTGGTTACTATGTAAATACACTCTCCACCTACTTATCATCATAAATATACCCCACCCACTCTTTTTATGTCCCTCTTACCACTCAAATATCTCTTTATCATATGACAAAATTTTAGCCATGTCCAAATTGAAAGCATTAATAGAGGACAAATAAAATGTGACTCAATGGTGAGATTTATATAAGAAAGGATAGAAAACGTTGTAGAAAAAGGAAAAATGCTGCTTTCCATCATTTTGTTCTTCTCAACAGTGTTTTCAAAAGCTGTCTATGTTAGAGTTGTTATTATACAGGATTGTGTTTTGAAGGGATATACTCTTCAACCATTTTCTTTATCCTTTTAAGTCATAAATACACTCCAACCACCCTTTCTTTGTCCTGTTATTACTTGAATATTCTCCCCACCAACTTCCTTTCCTCAATCCAGAGTTTTAACGACCCCCAGTAAGAAGGCCTTTGAAAACATTGTTGGAAAAGGAGAAAATGCTGGTGACCAGTGTTTTCTCTTGTTCTTCACATTGTTTTCTACCCTTTCAGAAATAAATTCAAAATTTTGGGACACATTTGTTTTGTCATCTGCAAATGCTTTCAGTTTGGGAAAGTATTAAATTTTGTCCTTTGGTAAAGGGTTGAAAATAGTAAAGGGAAAAATAGCAGTTGCTACCAGTGTTGTCTTCTTTTCCCAGAATGTTTTCTACCCTTCCCAAAACAAATATAAGTTTTGAGCCATGTTTAATTTGTCGTCTGCAAATGCTTTTAATATGGACATGTCTATAATTTAGATATTTGATAAAGTTAACCCTTTATGACAGAATCCTCAGATTTAATGTCCCTTACAAAGAGGCTTTTTGAAAACATTGTTGGAAAAGGAGAAAAACATTGTGGGAAAAGAAAACACAGGTAACCAACATTCTCTTCTTTTCCCAAAATGTTTTTGCCATTTTCAAATGCAAATCCCCCCATTTGGGCCACATTTAATTTGTCGTCTGCACTTGCTTTTTTTACTCCCTTTTGTAGTCTCTGAATAAAGATTTATCTATGCTATATTTTTAGAGGACCAGACTGTACATTAAGTGAAATGTGTGCTGCTGTAGATTTCTCAGGCATAGACATTACTGGTTTGTTTGATTTATCAGTCATGGATTTGAAGAATTGGGGAATTTCATTGGCTTGTGTGATGATAAAACAAGGCGCCTCATTGGACAATATTGAGAACAAGTACAAAAAACCACTACTACATGTAGCAGTGGACATGGCTGTTAGGACAGGTATGAGGGCATTGCAGTTCTTTTGCAGTTCTATTATTGTTTAAGCCAAGCCGTGTAGCTCAGTGGTTAGCGTATCTGATTTGTGACCTGGAGGTTACAGCTTTTATACCTAGTTGTGGAAAACTTGCTTTCCGGCAATTTTTCGCCCTCACCTCTGATGCCTGTGAGAAAGTCAGGGGGTTGGAAAAGAATTTCTATCAGTACTGGTGTGAGAAAGCCGGAAAACTCATGTGTATGTGCACTGACTGTCATGATATGACTCAAGCTTCTAAAACTGCTTGAAACTCCAGTACAAACAAACATTATTGCATAAATGGGCTTTTAAGCCACATTTTGGAAAAATATGGTTTTGGTTGTAATGAGCAATTGTCCCCATGGTAACATTTGCACATAATTTGTTTAACCCTGTACAACAAAACGCTATGTTGTAATGACCTTTGAAAACTTTGTAGGAAACGGAGTAAATGCTGATAACCAGCAATTTCCCTTTGGTTACCACGACTTTTTCTACTTTAAAAGACAATTGTATGAGTCACATGAGCCATGTTCTGTGAAAAGGGGGTCTTAATGCATCTGCTAAAGTATTGACCCAAGTCAGACTGTGCAGGCTTCATTCCTCAGGATTGTTACAACTAAGGATTGCATGGCTCAATTATTCTTCTTGGTTTGTTACAGATTTATTTCACAAGGCAAGTAATTTAGAGGTTTTTTTGTAAATTTTAAGTCCAGCTCAGCTAAAAGATGAGGCGAAAACCCCAACAAACAAGCTAAAATATGTTGTTTTCATAGGTTGTAGTTAATTCTTAGTCAAATGATGAAAATTTTACAGGGGCAAATTGAAAGCATTTTGCAGACAACAAATTAAATGTTGCTAATTGATGACTTCTGTCTTTGATAGGGTACAAAACATAGTGGGAAATAGAAAAAAATGCCGATTACCAGCATTTTCTCCTTTTCCCACAATGTTTTCAAATACTTTCTTTCTCAGAATTATGAAAAGTTGGTTTGTGTGGTAAAGGATTAAATAAGACAGAAAAATATATAATCAAATCTTTTTTTTAGTTGAGCTTGTGGTGAGCAAGACATCATAGTTGTCACAGAGTTGTTCTGATGTAAGTGTGCCTGTGTGTTAGTGCATGCCTGCGTCTGTCCATCATCTGGATTTATTTGCCAAAACCTGTACATTTATGGATGGATTTCAAAATAATTTGGCACAACTGTTCTCCTGAAGAGAAGTGCCATTTGAAACATTTGATCAGATAGATTTAAGACTAAGGTCACACAGCGGGCTCCACGTGTGGCTCCTTGGCTATCTAGTAGTTTTATTTTACTGATCAAAGGTTAAATGTCGTTTTGTACATAACTACAAAAACTGTCAAAGAGAGAAAAATTATTGTAGCAAAGTATTAAACAATCTTGCTCCTTTTACAGACTCTGTTGGGGTTTTAGAAAGTATCCTGAAGAGAAATACTGCTTCAATAAACGCCCAGAACCAAGACGGTCAGACTGCCCTTCATCTTGCTGTTCTGTCAGGCAAAGTTTTACAGCCAATCGGAGAAAAGATAGTTGGTGTCCTGCTCAAATACCGTTGTGACTGTAGTATTAGGGACCAGCAGGGGAAACAGCCCATAGACTATGTAATGGAGGGAACTAATGTTTTTACTAAATTGAAAAAGGCAGCTAAATCAGGTGAGTTGTACTTCAGTGATCATGAAATTGGTTAATTAACCCTTTACCAGATGACACAATTTTAGCCTTGTCCAAATTCAAAGCATTTGCAGGCAACAGTTTAAGTGTAGCTCAAATGGTGCAATTTTTCTTTGAATTGGTAGAAAACATTGGTTACCAGCATTTTCTCCTTTTTCCACAATTTGTGTGGTAAAGGGTTAACCCTTTATAAAACGATCCCGAGTTTAAACAAACTTGAGGAAAAAGACTTGAAAACATTGTGGCAAAAGAAGAAAATGCTGGTTATAAGAATTTCTCTTTTTCCTACTACATTATGTAAACAGAAGATGGACACTAAAGCTCAATACTGTAGACAGATTCATACTGTGCCAGTTATATATATTTCTTCAATGCAAAAGTTTTCGCCATGCTTTTCAGGCTTGTCCTAGGTAGACCCTGAATAAGCAGATTTTCAGATTTTGGAATTTCCAAAAAACTGTCCATCATAGTTGTTCTTTAGCTTCTCTGGCAAAAGGCCAGTGGGCTTATGTTATGGCCAGGTGTCCGTTGTGTGTGTGCGTGTGTGTGCATGTGTCTATCCATGCGTTTGTTAACTTTTATATCAAACATCTTCTCTGAAACTACACATCCAATTTTGATGAAACTTCACAGAATTGATCCTGTCATGGCCCTCTTTACATTTCCTTCAAAGAATGTGATTTCAATAAAAACTCTGGTTGCGAAGGCAACAAAACAGAAAAATATTGAAAATCTTTTGAAAATCTTCTTGTCCAGAACCATAGGGCCTAGAGCTACCAAATTTGGCATGTAGCTTCATCTAATGGACCTGTACCAAGTTTCTTCAAATTATATCCCTGGGGTCAAAATTGGCCCCACCCCAGGGTTCACAAGTTTTACATGGGCCTATATTTTGAAAACTTGAAAAAATCTTGCGGTTTTTAAACTGTAAGGCCTAGGGAAGATAGCTTTATCTATTGGACCTCTACTAAGATTCTTCAAGTTATAGCCCTGGGGTCAAAATTGATCCTGACCTGGGGGTTACAAGTTTCACATTTGCTTCTATAGTAAAAACTTTCAAAGTCTTCTTGTTCCTTACCAGAAGACCTAGGACCATAAAATTTTGCATGTATATTTATCTAATGAACCGCTACCAACATTGTTCAAGTTATAGCACTAGGGCCAAAATTGGCACAACCGCAAAAGTCACAACTATTACATAAGCTTATGTAGTGAAAACTTTAAAGATATATATACTTGTTCCTGACCTTCTTTATAACAACATAGACTTGTATTACAGTTGTATTTGGTATGGGGCTTTATCTTGTGGACCTCTACTAGGATTCAAGTAATTATAGTTCAGTGGTCAAAGATAGTTTTTCCTGGGTTCACAACTTTCACATGAGCTTTTGTAGAGAAAACTGTTTAAGTCTTCTTGTGCAAAACCATTCGGCCTAGAATTGTAATGTTTGGTATGTATGGCTTGTACTTATTAGCCAGTGGAGCGAAGCAGGGACATCATGGCCTTCTTGTTTTTTGTTTACATTCTCAAATAGTTCAGGAGCTGAGACAAGAACTAGAGGCCCTAAAACAGAAGGGAAATGAAGCCCTAAAGGGAGGTAATAACATAGAGGCCTTGAAGTTCTACGAACAAGCTCTGGAGCTCTCCAAACAGTCTCAGGAACTTTACAAAGAGGCAGCAGTTGTCTATAGTAACAGAGCCAAAGTTTATTTTTCTATGAAGGACTGGGAGAATGCCCTTGCAAACTCTTTTGCTGCCACGTCATGTGACAAAGCATATCACAAGGTATGGAGAAGCAATTCTATTTCTAGTTCAGCTTTTTTCGAAGAAAACTTCAAGGTACTGTCATAGCCCTGTCACTATCTATGTAATCATTAAGATCATGGTGCAAAATTGTTGGATTGTGTGGTATTTAACGCAGTTTTCAACGTTATTTCAGTTATATTGCGACAGCCAGTGCACCTATCATGCTTTCCTGGAGTTTCTTTCACCAGTGCTCTGCACAATATTTTTTCAAAGCCACTGGCTGCTTTCCCACAATATGTTGCAAAAACTTTGACATCCTATAATATCTTAATATCTTTGTCATCATAGAAGATATTTTACTTCAAACTCAGAGGAGTTGTTAACTATGAAAAGGGAACCCCAAACCATCAAGGACAGGTAGCTGTCAATATTTTTGACACAGTTTTGCCCCCTTTTCCACTTAAATTTTTTTCTGAAAATCAAGCAACTGCAGCCGAGTGTTGGCACCTTTTCTGAAAAATCGGGCAACTGCAGACAAATGTTGGCACCCGCATGTCGTGCTTTTGTAGGATTCTCCAAGTGGTTGTTGGTTATACATTTGGGATTAATAATGACCTTAACCTATGGAGATCAGCAGCTTACGCAAGTACTGGCGAAACCCTGGAGAGGATATAAATAAGTGATGTGTTGATTTGATATTGCTGATATAATGATCAGTCTACCTTCCACTATATTTTAAAGATTTTCCTAGCTGTGTAGTCAGTCATCAGAATGCTTTTCAAAAGACAAAATGTTGGAAGGCAGTAGAGAAGACCCTATCATCAGAAGGATTTAGCCCATTACTTGAGCTTGATAGCACAGTGGTTAGCATACTGCTGATCATTGTTTAGATGAAGGTTACTTGGGGAGAGCAGCCAGTGGCTTTAGAAGAATATTGTGCAAGGTAGTGGTAATAGAAACTCAAGGAAAGCATGGATAGGCTTCTAGAATATAACTGAAATAATGTTGGAAACATTATTTCATACTTATCAACAAAGTAAGCCCTTTACCAATCCAGAGTTTTTATGACCACGAAGAAGAATGCAGATTAAAGATAGTGTATAAAATGCTTATAACCAACATGTGAGAAAAGTAGTCAGTGGCTCCAAAAGAAAGTTGTGTGGGTACTGATGTGAGAAAGCCAGGAAACACATGAGTAGGTGCACTGGCAGCCATGATATGTCCTAGGTTGTTAAAAAGGTGTTAAACTATAGTACAAAAAAATCAAAAGGCTTCGTTAACACTCTGGATTGTTTAGTGATGAAAGCAGTGGGCCTTTAACTTTTTATCAGATGACAAAATTGTAGAATTTTCCATTTTGAAAGCATTTGCCTACAACAACTGTAATGTGCCTCTGATGATGGGCTTTACTTCGACTTCCAAAACATTGTGGGAAAAGGAGAATATGTTGATAACCAGCAATTTATAACCAGCTGGTGACCATCATTTTTAGCTTGTATGTTTTCGAAGAAAAAATGACCAGTTATTGGCATAGCCCTGGCGTTTTCTGCATTGTCGATGTGCAAACAATTGACATTTTATAATATCGCTTATATTACTGAAACTGTTTTATTCAAACTTGGACATGTTGTTTACTATCAAAAGAAGAACTTATACAACAACAGCAGGTAACAATTAAAATATTTTTGACACAGTTATGTGTCTTTTTTGACTTAGGTTTTTCACTGAAAATCAAGCACTTGCAGCCAAGTGTTTGCACCTGGGTGCAGTTCTCTTGTTCTCCTATTCCAACAACGTTTTGAAAGGGTTCTTCCTAAGGATTGTTATACTCGTAGGACCTGTTTTATAGTCCTTAAACGTTTTGATTGTGTTGTAAAGCGTTCACCTTTCACCCCTTTAATGACTGAGGAAGAACTCTTATGAAAACCAGCATTTATTCCTTTTCCCACAATGTTTTCTACCCTATGACGGATACATCTAATATTTTGAGTTTCATTTGTTTTGTTGTCTGTAAGTGCTTTCAATTTTAACAAGTCTTGGCCCTTGTCGTCTGATAAAGAGTTAATAAAGGTTTTCTGTAAGACTTGTTCAACTGTATTTTGAAGGGTTACTGGTGGAAAGGTAAAGTTCTCTGTCAGATGGGTGTATTTCAAGACGCCTTTTCAGCCTACATCGACGGGTTCACATACTCTGAAACTGCCTCCGATCTCAAACTGAACTTTCTGATAGAGGCTGTCACACAGCTAAAATATTTAAAGGGTAAGATCTAAAGTTTTAATTTGTTACAAATAGACAAAATTTAAGATTTGTCCTAATTGAAAGTAATGGCTTACAACAAATTGAACTGGACTCAACATTTTAAAGTTTGTTTTAGAAGGTAGAAACCATTGTAAGGAAAGGACAATATGCTGGTTATCAGCATTTTCTTTACCACACCATTTTAGACTTGTCTAAGTTGAAAGCAATTATAGATTGCAAATTAAGTCTGCCTCAATGGATTTGTTTTTTCATTGGAAGGGCAACAAAAACATTGTTGGAAATGGAGAAAAAACTGGTTACCAGTATTTTCTCATTTTCCTACAGTGTTTTTGAAACCCCCTTCCCAAAGGGTGGTTTAAACTCTGAATTGTTTGGTTAAGGGTTAAGTTGAACTTTTACTCAGTATTACACTGTAGAACCTGGTATTAGTGAAAACTGCAGCTGTTTTTGTGTTCAAATCTTAAATCTATTTTAACAGCATCACGTTTTCTTCATTTTCCTTCTTGAAATTGCCCAGTCTGTAGGATTTCAGAATTTTTTAATAAAACTTACTTTAACCCTTTCATTCTCAGCATTATTTTACTCTCTTGGCAGAATTTAGTAAATGCAAATGAATTAGCTGTTTCGGCGCATGTATAGGTATAGAAACATTTTGAAAGAATTTTGAGCGGCCCATACAGTTCAACTGGTAGAACTTAGGACTTGTAAACTTCAAGTCTTTGACCAGTTGAGGAGGTGGACTCGAGCCTCACAGCTGGCCATCTAAAAAAGACTCACTGCTGGCCATCTAAAAATCTAATAGTCTTTCGGATGAGACATGAGAACCAGGTGTTTACCACAACCTAATCACAAGGTACATGAAATAATATTTCAATGTTCAAAATACTAAGATTGTAATAAGGCAGTTTCATTTGGAATATTTCAGAAAAAGAGCTGATGGCAAGTTACAACCAGTTACGTTTCATTGACATAGAAGCCTGGCCTCTAACCCTTCAAAAATTGTCAACAAATGTTGAATGGAAGTGCATTGCTTATTTGATATTTGGGCCAAAATTGGATCAGAAACTTTTCAGAGCAAGTCCCACAGGTAAGTCAGTTTAACCCTTTACATACAAGCCTGAGTTTTAACGACCCATAGAAAGAAGCTTTCAGGCTGTCAACCGATTCCTATATTCCTATATTTTCCTATATTTTGGTTCAAAATCCTATATTTTGAAAGACCTCCTATATTTCCATATTTTTTAAAAAAAAATATTCCTGTATTTTTTAGGAAATTTGTTGCCGATAAATGTAGAGATTGTAAATATTTCTTTGATACTGCTTTTGGCTTCCTTATTTTACAGGTTAGAGAATTCTTAACAGCATCACCAGCCATCAGAAAATGCTTCAGTGCATCTCTTTATCACCTGTATGGGCACCTTTCAATAGCATACAATAGTATCCTATTGTACAATAGTACAATAGGATTTTGGCCTTTTAGGTAATCAAAGTCTTGCTGTATTCATATTTTCTTTCAGGTACTCCCCAGTGATGAATTACAGGGCAAGTCTCTGAAACGACATCAACATAACTTCCAATAGCAGTACTAAAGCTGACAGACTGGTATTTAAGTACCATGTCTGATTTATTAATGTTCATTTCAGTTTTACCACAATTAAAAATCTTCCATAAATAAATTCAATTGCCATCAGGAATTTTCAGAGACTTTCTTATGTACTGAGGGGACCATATGTGCTCTTCCAAACTGGAATAGAAGCACATTAGAAGACTGTGACCCTCAGGAGCCAGCCATGAAGAAAATGAGGTCAGAAGAAAAGACTAAACCTTCATCTAGTACCAAGCATTAAACACAAAGTTCACCTCACTAAAACAAGTGGGGTCATGTGCATTAGTATTGCTGTAAAATGTGCATTGTGACAGAACTGTACAAGGACTATGTTACTTCATGTTTCCAGAAGAAATTGCTAAAGCCTGTGATGAGCTGTCATAAGCCATACAGGAAGTATGACATATATTGTGTAGACACATTTCACAATTTTCAGAATGCGACGTTTCTGTCATATATCTAGTCAGTTTCTATATTCATATTGTTACCTTTTCAATTTTTCAAGTAACTGATTTTTAGCTCCACTGGCTGAAGGCCAGCCGGCTAATGGCATGGCCTGGTGTCAGCGGTGCGTCCGTCCGTGTGTTAGTGCGTTAACTTTTATTTCAAACATCTTCTTCTCTGAAACTACCCATCCTCTTTAGAATTTGTGGAAAGAATTTGATTCCTACAAAAACTCTGTTTGCCATGTCAACAAAACTGAAAAATATTGGAAATCTTTGAAAATCTTCTCGTCTGAAACCATATAGGCTAGGGCTACCAAATTTGGCATGTAGTTTTATCTAGTAGACTTCTATCAAAATTCTTCAAATTATAGCCCTGGGGTCAAAATTGGACCTGCCCCAGGGGTCACAAATTTTACATGGGCTTATATAGAGAAAATTTTAAAAAAATTCCTGTACCTAGCCATAAAGCCTAGGGCTACCAAATTTTGCATGTAGCTTTATCTTGTGGGCCTCTACCAAGAGTACCCAAGTTATAGCCCTTGGGTCAAATATGACCCCGGTCGGGGGGTGGGGGGTCACAAGTTTTACATGGGCTTATATAGAGAAAACTGTAGAAATCTCCCTGTACTTAGCCATAAGGGCTACCAAATTTTGCATGTAGCTTTATTTAGTTGGCCTCTACCAAAAATGCCCAAGTTATGGCCCTAGGGTCAAATTTAATCCCACCCCAGGGGTCACAAGTTTTATACTGGTTTATACAGGGAAAACTTCAAAAATCTTCTCATATCTAGCCATAAGGTCTACGGCTACCAAATTTTGCATGTTATGAGCTTTATCCAGTAGGCCTCTACCAAGAGCCCAAATTATAGCCCTTGGGTCAAGTTTGCTCCCACCCCAGTGGTCTCAAGTTTTACATGGGCCTATATAGTGAAAACTTTAGAAATCGTCTTGTTACTTACCATAAGAACTAGGGCTACCAAATTTAGCCCTGTCTCAGGGGTCTCATGTTTTACAGGGCTTCTTATTGAGGAAACTTTGGAAATCTTCTTGTTTATAACCACACAATCTAGACATGTATTATTTGGTATGGGGCTTTATCTTGTGGACCTTTACCAGGATTCAAGTAATTATAGCATTTCTCATGGGATTTCACAGAAAAATTATTGTATGTTTACTAGTTTGAAACCAATTGACCAAGTATTGTAATGTTTAGCATGTAGGGTTTTTACTTATTAGCCAGTGGAACGATACAGGGCCATCATGACCCTCTTGTGTTAAGAATCATTGCAGTCTAAGTCATTTTAACCAACACATGAAAATGTTGCTGAGTTTCTTTGTACTTCTTATATACACGTACATGTATAATAAGTTTTATACATAGTAGTTTTCATTGGATTCTTGCTTTATGATTTTGTTCTGAATCATCCTACTTCTTTTCAATGCTAACTGATGATAATTAAACAGAAGTAGTATGGTCATTATTAAATAGAAGGGACAGTTGCTCTGGACTAAATGGGTGAATAATGCTGCTAGCTCTTAAGATTGAATGAAGATTTATCGGAAGTAAAGATACCATTTCTTATTCATTTCATTTGGTATTCTTGTTAACATTCTGTTATGTATTAATTCATTGTTATCATTTGTTGTTATGTGAACCCCATTTAAAATAAAAATACATTCCAGGTGCCCATTCAGATGATGATGTGCTATGCAGCAGCTCTCTGCATGAATTGTGATGCTGTTGAAGTGTATGGTTACTCTAAGGTAGTTTTTAATCATTGATTAATGTAGAAACAGTAAGTGAAGGTAAGAATTGTTAGTATAAATGCCTTTGAATGAAATGATTTTCATTTGGAAAACTCCTATATTTTGCCTCAAAGCTAGCAAAAAACTTCTATATTTGTTGAAAAAATATTCCTATATACTTCTTATATTTTGAAGAAGACTTGGTTGACAGCCTGAGCTTTTGAAAACATTATGAGAAAAGGAGAAAATGCTATTAACCAGCATTTTCTTCTTTTCTCCGTAATGTGTTCTACCCTGTCCAAAGCAAATTTCAGTTTTTGACTTAAACTGTTTTTATTTGACAAATACTTTCAATTTGTTTTAGTCTAAAATTTTGTTGTTTGGGAAAGAATTACCCAATAGTATCATATTGTACTTTTTCTTTTCTGCAGAAAGTTTTGACAACATCTTGGGAACAGGACAGAATGCAGGTTACCAGCATTTTCTCATTTTATTATATTTTTTCAATTACAAATCCTTTAATTTAAGCCGTAGTTGATCTGTTGTTTGCTTTCAATTTTGAAGGATAAAAAACTTTATCGTCTCGGAAAGTTTTGAAGTTGCCGTACCAAGATTTTGGGAAAGAAAACCTTCTTACATACAAAAAACAATGCAATTTTAGTTTTAACAATTCAATTCTTTCCAAAAAAGCACTGGTAGCACTGTAAGTAGGACATGAAACCAGGGGATGACTGGTTTGAATCCCCAGTTCAGCAAATTTTTTCCGAGAATTGATGATGGTCATTGCAATAGGATTCATTCCTTTCTCACTGCTGATCAGCATTATGGCAATGGTTATGTGGGAAAGTAGCTGGTGGTTTGGGAAAAATACAGTGCATTGCACTAGTAGTAGAAATTCTTGGAAAGTATGGATAGGTGCACTGCCCGCCAGGACATAACTGAAATAATGAAACATCATTAAATAGAATGTAAACAAAGAAACGTTTTTCCAAACAACCAAATTTAGATGTTTCCAAATTGAAAGTAGCTTCAGCCAACAAATTTTGATTTATTGCAGATTGTTTTAAGTTCTCTGAAATGGTAGAAAACATTGTTGAAAATGGAGAAAATGCTGGTTGCCAACGTTTTCTCTCTTAACCACAACTTTTTCTACAGTCGTCTTCCTCAGAGATGTTAAAACAAAGAATTGATAGGTAAAGGGTAAAAGGCTTTGGAAGAAAAAATCATTGTGATTGATTAAAAAAAGTTGCTAGTTTTGACCAAAGTTCAAGAATATATTTAACCCTTTACCACACAACTCTAAATGTAAACGACCTTGAGGAAAAATGCTTTTATGCTTTTTGTAACCAGCATTTTCTCCTTTTTCTACAAGGTTTTCCATCATTCAGTGATGAAAACAAGTTGAACCACAGTATATTGTCTGCAAATGCTTTGGAGTTGAACAAGTTCAAAATCATGCTGCAGGGTTTTCCATGACCCCCCCTGTTTCTTTTAATTTGGACCCCCAAATTTTCGAAATGCCCCCCCCATTTAAATCTTTGTCTTTTTTTTTTTTTTTTTTTTTTAATTCTTTTGAAGGGGGTCAAATGACCCCCTTCTGAGAATGTTTTTCTTTTATTCTTTGTAAGTGGATCAAATGATGCCCTTGTGAGGGACAACCATGATGCTGTGTGGTAAAGAGTTAATGAATACAGTTTGGATTGTTATGAAGGTTTTTTCCAACCTAGTTCACTTTTTCTCCATTCTAGATGACATATTGGACAGGTTGTGCTCGGGTGTTGCTGGAAATTGCTCAAAGGAATCTATTGATCTCAAGACTGTATTTGCCTACCTTCAAAGTCCAACCTTCTCATTGGAAGATGTTTATTGGCTGGATATTGTCTTGCTAACTATCTATCTTCGTGGAAACAAGTCAGTTTTAAATGGACTGGCTGTAGATAGGACAGATACACCATTACATGCTGTGGCCAGATTTTCCTTACTTACAAGTAATATTTTTTCCTATATGCAAACAAGTAGTGTTTTTAGCTCAATTGCTCATAATTATGGAGCTTATATGATTGCTTATTGTTGGATGTCCATCTGTCCATACATCTGGCCATACATATGTCCATCCATATCAACTTCTTAGAAACTGTTGAAATTTTATGTGCAATTTTTAAGGATTAGGGCAACAAAGTTGAACAATTCAGTTTAAGCTTGGGGTTTTTTTAGGAAAACATCGAGGTATTGTTTTAGCCCTGACATCTTTTGTGTCATTGTCTGCGCCTTAGTCATACAAAAATTTTGATATTTTGTAATATCTCTGTTATCACTTTAAGATTAAATCAAACTGAAAGCATTTGCAGACAAAAAATAAAATGTAGCTGAAATGATGATTTGTGTCTTTGATGGGTAGGAAACATTGGGAATCAGAGAAAACGTTGTTTAACAGCATTTTCTCTTTTTCCCACAAAGTTTTCTACCTTCTGCCTTCTCCATCAAGGTTGTTAAAACTTTGGATTGTTCTGTAGGGTTCCCATTCAGGTACATACATATGTACATAATTCACACATTTGATTGAAAGATTACACACAAAAATATGAAGTGAAACATGCGTGCATGCACAGGTTTCAGGGCTCTGGCTGTTGATTGCCAGTGGCACCAATTAGGACAAGTTAGAAAAAGTGTCTCCAAAACTGAGGCACTGGCATATCTACTGGCAAGAAGTAATGTTTTTTATATGATATTTGAAAGATCTAAACTCTGGCATATACAATAAGTATCAAGTGTGGGGGATACACAGTCACTGTTTATCACAGCTAATCAAGCTGTTATGTAATTTTTTTTGTAAAGTATCGATAATCAGCTTTTCTAATGTAAATTTACAGGTTTTGAAGTTACATGCTACCCTAATTGACAAAATTAATTTATGTCATATCATGCAGAAATACTAATCCAAAAATTAAGTGGCATGAAAAAAAGATGGCTGCAAAAAAAAAAAAAAAAAACATGAAAATCCATGATGCACATCATCTGATCGTAGGCACTCCAAACTGTCTTTTTACTTCAATAATGACTTTAAACAGTGAATTTACATAAGTCTCTCAATAAAACAATAAGTGAAAGCTAATTACTGTCTAAAACTTTCAGTGAAATGGAAAATTCTTCAGGCTGTCAAGTTGTCCCTCTGAATCTGGACCCGTGAGTAAGAAAACGTTACAAGCAACTTCTTTTTTAAAAATACCCATATTGTTTCAGGTGCAAAAACTCATCAAAATGACTTTTCAATACTCCAGACCCTTACTTTCCTCCATAGAAGCTCTAAGATTGTCATTATTA
Organism: Hippopus hippopus; assembly: GCA_946811185.2. NCBI lineage: Eukaryota > Metazoa > Mollusca > Bivalvia > Cardiida > Cardiidae > Hippopus > Hippopus hippopus. The sequence continues at coordinate 31,059,160 of OX328113.1, forward strand.
AGTGTACTCCTAGAATTTCTCTTTCACTCCCACACTTATACCCATAGGAGTGCAAGCACTCCACAAAATAGATGTGAGTGGGAACACTATCCAGTACAGAGTAAATTGCTTTGAATTGTTTACTTTTAAGCCCAGACCAACACACTGGAAGAAGTTCTAAAGCAGCCACTTGCTAGTTTCACAGGACAGTTTATAAATGGTCTAGGAGATTCAGTCTATCATACAATCACCAAAATGTATCCATTGCCTGAAGAGAGAACACTGTTCAGAGTGACAGAATGCTTCTTGAACAGAGGGTTCAGGTACGTTGGTTTCATTTTAGTTGTTCATGTACAAAAGAATTGAGGCAAATTGGTTTTAAAAGTGATTTATTCTTGAATATGGGGCTTGATTTTATTTACATCAGATCCATTTGTTTGGAAGGGAGGGTGTAAAATAATGTAACACTTTGTTCTAGCACAAAAAGTTTTGTTAGTTGATTTCTTAGATACGTTAAAGCCGAGTTGATTTTAAACTAATGTTCTCGAACAAAGGATTTGGATTCCACGCTTTTGACTAAATTGTTCCTGAACAAAGGGTTCAAGGAGATTTCATTTCAAATGATCTTTTTCTGAACAAAGAGGTTTGAGACGGTTAATGTCAAATCATTTTTTTCTTTTTGAAGAAAGGGTATTAATTACTTTTTTAAACAGATCATTGTAGCACAGAAAGTTGTTAGGTTGATTTTAAAGAAGACGGTTAGCTAAGTAGATTTCAAAATTATGTTCTAGAAGGAAGGATTTGGATTCAATACTTTTCACAAACCTGTTCTTGAACAAAGGGTTCGGGGTAAGTTGATTTCAAAAGAACTGTTCTTGAAGAAAGGGTTTGGTGTAAGTTGATTTCAAAAGAACTGTTCTTGAAGAAAGGGTTCGGGGTGAGTTGATTTCAAAAGAACTGTTCTTGAACAAAGGGTTCGGGGTGAGTTGATTTCAAAAGAGTGTTCTTGAACAAAACATTAGGTTGAGTTGAGGTCATGGTTGATGTCAAATTGATCATTTTTGAAAAAGAGGGTTGAAATTAGTTCTTTTAAAAAGTATGCTCTGTCTAAAAAGGTTTATCACATAAAACCTCCTCCGGCAGTGTATTAAACCCATGACTTATTTTTCATAGTACACTAGTGTATTATCGTTTTTTGGGTCCTGGTTCTGATCAGTCAAGAGGGCGTGAAGCCAGAGAAACCTAACACAGTTTGTGGGGAATTTGTACTGTAACGCGGTTTCGAGGAAAAATGACGTCACTGTTGCTAAGACGTGTACGCGTGGAAAGTTTTTGATTTTCATGTAAGATAAAAACCAAGAAATGCAGTGAAAATCTCTTAAAATCAATATTATTGCAGAAATAGGTGGACCCCTTTATAAACTATTTCACTATTCTTTCGGTGTAAATGTCAAAAAATGATCTATTTGTGCACGTACACATTTGAAACCAAACTACAATGTGAAAATGGACCCATGAATGGTATAGAGGCTAAGAGTCATGATGCGGGATATTTTTCTGTCTGCCATTTATTTCATGTGATAAATAGAATTTCACATTCGTGTTTATGTATCATCATTTTTTAAATATCAAACTCGTTGACTAAAATGTATTTGAAGTTCGCCAAGGCTCGTGTCATGCAATTTTTGTCAACTCATTTGATAAAAATGATAATACATAAACACTCATGTAAGATGCTCTATTTTATTTATCTGATTTTAAGGAAAAGGTTTAGCTAAGTCAATTTTCTAAATAATGCTCTAAAACAAAGGGTGTGAATTAGTTGACTGAGAATAAATTGTTCTTGAACAAAGAGACCAAAGTGAGATAATTTTGAATGGGCTTTTCTTGAACACAGACTGGTGAATTGACTTTAAAAGAAATATTCTCGAACACTTGGTTTAGATTAGATGATTTTGAAAGAAATGTTTTTGAACAAAGAGTTCAAGGTGAGTTGATATAGAATGAGCTGTTCTTGAACAAAGGGTTTTGGTAAATGAGGCATTGTCCTAAAACAAAAGCTTTGAGTAGGTTGATTCCAAGTGAATGGTTTTGTAATAAAGTGTTTAAGTGTGGAAGCCTTAGCATGGTCATCAATGACATTGTCGTTATTCTTTGTGTTGTCTTCATGTTGTGTGAAAACTTTGGCATTTCATAAAATCTCTGTTAGCTCTGACATTTGCTTCAAAGTTGTTAACTATCAAAAGGGGAACCTATACATCAAGGGCAGGTAAACATCAAAGTATATTTGAAACAGTTATGCCCCTTTTTCGACTTAGAATTTTTTCACTGGAAATCAAGCAACCACAGCTGAGCAATGGGACATGCATGCGGTGCTCTTGTTTATAGCTCACCTGAGCACAAAGTGCTCAAGATGAGCTTTTGTGATTGTGCTTTGCCCATCGTGTGTCGTCCGTTGTCAACTTTTACCTTGTGTACCCTCTAGAGGACACATTTTCTGTCCAATACTGATGAAACTTGGTCAGAATGTTTGTCTTGATGATATCTCGAATAAGTTTGAAAATGAGTCAGGTCGGGTCAAGAACTAGGTCACTAGGTCAAATCTAAGAAAAACATAAGCAGTACAATTTTTTAACAGAAAGCAAACAAAGTTCATATAACAGACATTTATTCCTGTCCAAGACTATACAGAAGACTAACTGACCTAATTCTCATCAAAGAACAGCTTTTTGAATATCTTCCAGCCAGGGATTTGCTAGCTTCTGAAATTCAGGAGTCATTGACCCCTTGACCCTAAAATTTCAGGGGTCAAATCTAATTTTCCAAGAGTCATACCAGAAAAATCATGAGTAAAACTGAACATTTCTAGATTTTTTAGTCAACTTTTGTTGTTTTTGTTGGAGTTATTATTATACCCCCGCAAAACTAATGTTTTTGGGGGTATACTGGAATCAGCCTGTCTGTCCATTTGTCCGTCCATGTGTCCGTCCGTCCGTCAGTCCTCACGCAAATCAGTTTTCCGGACTTTTTTTCTAAACCCTGGTAGATATTGAGCTGATTTTTGGTGTGTAAGTCAACCACTATGAGTTACAGATCAAGTTAGAGTTTCGTAACGGTTCACTGATTTTTGAAGAAATTACGGGCTTTGGACTTAGAAAATTTCACTGAAAAAACAGTTTTCCAGACTTTTTTTCTAAATGCTGCCAGATATTGAGCTGATTTTTGGTGTGTAAGTCAACCATCATGAGTTACAGATCAGCTTTGAGTTTCGTTCCAGTTCACTGATTTTTGACGAAATTACGGACTTTGGACTTAGAAAATTTCATTGAAAAAACAGTTTTCCAGACTTTTTTTCTAAATGCTGCCAGATATTGAGCTGAATTTTGGTGTGTAAGTCAACCACCATGAGTTACAGATCAAGTTCGAGTTATGTTCCGGCCCACTGATTTTTGACGAAATTATGGGCCTTGGACTTAGAAAATTTCTCTGAAAAAACAGTTTTCCTGACTTTTTTTACTTACAATGCTCATATTTGGTATGAAGGTACCTGTCACTTATACCGATCTTCTGTGGGTTTTATGTCCAAGGTCAAGGAAAGAAATTTAACACTTATCATGAAAACTTATCCTCAAAACTTTTAATAGTCATTTCTCTGTATATTCAAAGTTCTTAAGTTATAACACTTATACATGGTAAGCTGGTACCTCTCATTGGTACACACCTGCTGATGGTAAGTTCAAGGTCATCTCACAAGGTAAAGGTCATATTTCTGAAAATTTGCTTTTACAGGGGCATTTGTGTTTCACAAACACATCTTGTCGTAGTAAAACTTCTTCAATGAACTTACTTTAACAAAGAAAATGCTTATATATCTGGCTTTCATTAAAGCATTGCATACAAAGACAGACACGATGCTTATAATTCTGAAATGGGTTCAGATATGTTCTTTCTCCTCCACAGAGTTTCACAAACTATACCTGCCAGGGATATATATGGTCGGTAGTGGACTGGGTATTGCTATGCAATACTATCAGAATGCTTGTTCCTTCATATGATAAAGAAATATTTGAACATGTTCTTGCAGTGCGATGGTTTACGACAGATTTGGAAAGCTTCCGGTTGACTATTTGAACAAAACGTACAATGGCTATGTGTCTGATCTCTTCTTCAGAAAAGTTGTTGGTAAGACTTGTATTTTTTCCCTTGAGATGCAGGTATTACAAAGACTTTTAGTCATGTTCTTTAACCCTTTACCATACTATGACGACTTTTAACGACCCTGAGGAAAAAGCCTTTTGAAAACATTGTGGGAAAAGGAGAAAATGCTGGTAACCAGCATTTTCTCCTTTTCCCACAAAGTTTTCTACCCTATCAAAGAAAAATTGCATCATCTGAGCCACCATGAAATTGTTGTTTGCAAATGCTTTCAATTTGGATAGGTCTACAATTTTACCATGTGGTAAAGGGTTAAGAAGAGCTGGGTAAGAGTTTTGGTCACTTGCTTCCAGGAGTGCGCACTATGACAAAGACCTTTAGCCATTTTCTCCAAAGACTACTATTACTGCAAAGAGTTTAAACCCTAGAGCACAGAATAAACCTATCAGACATTTTCATCTTCATTTTCATGACCAAATAATTGCAATTTCATGTTTGCTTTTGTCTACTGTGTTGCAGCAAAGCATACAGTGTAGATCAAAGATTAGGCAGCACATTTTGTGCAGCATGATTTTGATCTACACTGGCCACTAGGGCAACTGTAGTTGTGAAAGGGGCTTAAAAGGTTAAGATATGGCAAGGAGGTCAAGCCATTTTCTCCAAGGAGGGCATTGATAGCAGAAAGCTTAAGTTATAGCTTAGACTTTTTGCCATTTTCATCTAGAGGTAAAGATATGGCAAAGAGTTTTAGCCATTTTCTTCCCATGATGTTTCGAAAACTTTCTTCTACAGGACCTTCTAAATGTAGGATTGGTAAAAAATTAAGTCATCAAGGTCTTCTCTTTATCAGGGTCCTGCTTGACTCATTGGCAAAGGTGCAGGATTTGTAATGTAATATGGTGGTCCCTGGTTTGATCCTGCCGAGCCCTGGTGGGACAGTGAGTAGGGTACAGGACTAAAGAACATGGTGTTGCTGGTTCAAATCCCCAGCTTGGCCAATTTCATTTTGAGGATTCATGACTCATTGGTACAAAATTCTGACTGCTGATAATTATTTTGACAATGGTTATGTGGGAAAGCAGCCAGTGGCTTGGGAAGTATATTGTGCAAAGTACTATTAACAGAAACACTGGGAGACCATAGGTTTATAGGTAGAATGGTCCGTGGACATGTAGAAAGTTGACCTATAGCAAAAAGTTTTAGCCGAGGTCAGTCTGTGCGAACTGCACAGGGTAACCTTGGTTGATGCTCTTTGCAGATATATTTAGCCCCTTTTTTACAGGGTATGCCCCATATATGAATTGTCTTAGTGATTTGTTGGAAATGATGTCTAGAGCAGCATGAAAAACATACTTCTGTATGGATGTCTTCCCCTCTATCCCAGCTTTTTCGTGGAGCGATGTGACTCCTTTAAAAGAACTGGGGAATCAGAAGTTCAAATCTGGGGACATACTGGATGCTATTGAACTCTACACAGAAGCTATAAATATGGTTCACATGCAGCCTCGGGGACAATGGAGGGCTGAACATAACAAGGAGATTGCTGTACTGTACAGTAACAGAGCTGAGGGGTATCTAAAACTGAGTGATTATCAATTGGCGCTGGAGGATGCAAAGATGTGTGTTTCCTACAACGGACATTGGTATAAGGTAATATCAGACTTTAGTTTAACCCCTTACCACACAACCCCTCGTTTATGGACCCCGAGGAAAAAGCCTTTTGAAAGCATTGTGAGACAATATAACACAAAGGGTGGGTTAAACCCTCTACAACACGATCCATTGTTTATGGACCCTGAAGAAAAAGCCTTTTGAAAGCATAGTAGGATGATGGTTAAACCCTTTACCACACAACCCCTTGTTTATGGAGCCTGAGGAAAAAGCCTGTAGAAAGCATTGTGGGATAAGGAGAAAATGCTTGTAAACAGCATTTTCTCCTTTTCCCACAATGTTTTCTATCCTGTTGTGCGGCCGGTAGCTCAGTTGTTAGTATATCCAACTCGTGACCTGGCGGTTTTGAGTTTGATATCTGGTTGAGGCAATACTTCTTTCCAGCAATTCTTCACTTCTCATCTGTGATCCATGTGAGAAAAGTAGTCAGTGGCTTGGAAAGAAAGTTGTGTCACTACTGGTATGAGAAAGCCAGGAAACACATGCTTAGGTGCACTGACTGCTGTTATACGACCTACTTTCCCTCTGTGGGCTGGGGTTTTCTAAAAAAAAAAAAAAAAAACTCAAACCCGGTAAAGTGGTACTCATATCTCCTGTAACTGTTGGTTATGCCAGTATACTAAACCAGAATGTTCAAAAACCTCATGCTTGAAGAAACACAGCACCATTTTTGCATTGAAATATCTGTGCATTTTAATGAATTTTTAGCTCATCTGAAACGTAGTACTCAAGGTGAGCATTTGTGACCATACTGTGTTCATCTGTTGTCATTTTGACCTTGTGTAAGCGCTAGAGGCCACATTTTCTGTACAATACCAATGACATTTGAAAAGAATGTTTATCTTAATGATATCTTGGGTGTGTAAGAAAATGGGTTTTGTCCAGTGAAAACCTAGGTCACTAGGTAAAGTAATAGAAAAACAGTGCCACATTTTCAGTCCAATACTCTCAAAAAGTGGTCAGAATGTTTGTCTTGACGATATCTTTGAAGAGTTAGAGATGAGTCATGTTGGGTCATAAATTAGGTAACTGGGTCAGATCTTTAAAAAACCATGTGTAGCTTTCAATGCTCATGTTTGTCTCAATGATATCTTGAACCATTTTGAAAACAGGTCACTTTTGGTGAAAAACTAGGTCACTGGGTCAGATCTTTGAAAAGCCTTGTGTACACCCTAGAGGCAATGTTTTCAGTCCAGAGCTCTTGAAATATGGTCAGAATGTTTTTTTGATGATATCTAAGGCAAGTTTGAAAATGGGTCACATCTTGTCAAAAACTAGGTCACTGGGTAAAATTGTGGAAAAACCTGTGCACTATAGAGGTCACATTTTCAGTCCAACACTCAAGAAACTTGGTGAGAATGTTTGTTCTAATAATATCTCAGACAATATTGAAATTGCTTGATGTGGGGCCAAAAACTTGGTCACTGAGTCGAAACTTAGAAAAACCTTGTGTACACTTTAGAGGCAATATTTTTAGCCCAATACTCATGAAACTTAGTAAGAATGTTTGTCTTGATGATATCCCAGGATCTTTGAAAATGGGTCACATCTAGTCAAAATCTAGGCAAGGGGGAAATCTTTAAAAAAAAACTTACCCATGTTTTAAAGGCCACATTTGCAGTCCAAAAGCTTTGAAAGTTAACAAGAAATTTTTTTCTTGTTTTATCTTGGACGAGTTTGAAAATGGATTATTTGATTAAAGAGTATGTCATCAGGTCAAATTTCAGAAAACCTTGTGTACACTTTAGAGGCCACATTTTCAGTCCATTACTCTTGAAAGTTGGTCAGAATGTTTGTTTAATAATGTCTCGGTCAGGTAAGAAAATGGGTCATGTCTGATGAAAAACCAGGTCACTAGTAAAATCATAGTAAAACCTTGTGTACACTTAAGAGGCCACATTTTCAGTCCAATACTCTTGAAACTAGGTCAGAATGTTTATGATCTCTCGGTTGAGGTAGAAAATAGTTCATGTCTGATGAAAAACTAGGTCACCAGTAAAATCATAGTAAAACCTTGTACACCCTAGAGGCCACATTTTCAGTCCAATATTTTTGAAACTCGGTCAGAATCATCGTTTAATGATGTCTCAGTCGAGGAAGAAAATAGTTCATGTCTGATGAAAAACTAGGTCACCAGTAAAATCATAGTAAAACCTTGTGTACGCTTTAGAGACCACATTTTCAGTCCAATACTTTTGAAACTTGGTCAGAATGTTTGTTTAATGATGTTTTGTCGAGTAAGAAAATGGGTCATGTCTGATGAAAAACTAGGTCACCAGTAAAATCATGGTTAAACCTTGTGTATGCTCTAGAGGCCACATTTTCAGGCCAATACTCTTGAAAAGTGGTCAGAATGTTTGTCTTGATGATGTCTCTGATGAGTTGGAAAATGGATCATGTTTGCTAAAAAACTAGGTCACCTGGTCATATCTTAGAAACACTAGAGGCCACAGACATGAAAGGTGGTCAGAATGTTTGTCTCGATAATATTTACAAGAAGTTTGAAAATTGGCAATGTTAGGCCTAAAAGTAAGTCACTGATACAGATTCTAGAAAAAGCTTGTGTACACTCAGAGGCTACGTTTTCAGTCAAATACTTATGAAAGTTTGTTAGAATGTTTGCCTTCATATCTCAGAAGAGATTGGAAATGGGTTATGTTCGGTCAAAAGGTCCGGGGGCATCATGGCCCTCTTGTTTACTGTTTACAGGGTCATATGTGTGTAGCTAAAGCCTTGAAAGGAATGAAGAAAATGGATGCTTCACTGAAGGCATTTATAAATGCTTACAAAGACATCAATGTTACAGAGGAGAAGGTGCAGATTGAGATCCTCTCAGAGCTGGTCCTAGTCTGCAAATATTTTCCTCCAGGTTTGTACTTGCATTAGGATAGGGGTAGTTTGATTACAGTAACTCTTTACGAAACAACAAAATTTTAGACTATTCTAAATTCAAAGCATTTGCAAAAGACAAAATGAATGTGACTGAATAATTGAAATTTGTTTTGGTGGGGTAGAAAACATTTTGGGAAAAGAGAAAATATTGGTCACAAGCATTTACTCCTTTTTCCACTGTGTTTTCATTTATTTTCTCAATTGTTAAAATCAGGATTGTGTGGTAAAGGGTAAACTCTTTGACAGCCATAGGCATGATTTAATCCTTTGCCACACAAACCTGAGATTTTACAACTCTGACTAAAATGAGTCACATATATGTTGTCAGTAAGTGCTTTCAGTTTGTAAAAAACTAAAATTTTGTTGTCTGGTTAAGGATTAAAAGTTTTGAGAACAGCAGAGACAAAGATCAACCTGGATAGATCTATGCCAATCTAAACAACGATCCTAATTTGTCTTCCTTTCCAAAGGAACAGTACTTACTGTCATGGAAAAAAATGTTTCATGTATTTTGCATCAAAGTACAATATAGTATTTGGCTTATAAAGTCTCACTTTCATGAATAATTTATACCTCCCACCTATGAAAGGGGGGGGGGTTATTACTGGTTTCACCATGTCTGTCTGTCTCTGTGTTTTTGTTTCCGTGCTCTAACTCAAAAGCCATTTGACCTAGGACCCTGAAACTTTATACATGTAGCGCTCATGACGCAAGGAGGTGCTCTATTATTTTGGATACTCATTTGTCAAAGGTCAAGGTCATCGATGAACTCTCTTTGGAAATTGTTTCCATGCTCTAACTAAAAAACAGTTTTACCTAGGACCCTGAAACTTTTTATAAGTCAAAGTGTTGGTCAGTACCTAAGGAGGTGCCCTATTGTTTTTAGGTCACATGGGTCAAAGGTCAAGGTCAGTGGTGAACCTTGTTTTGAAAATTTTATCTGTTCTCTGGTTTTGCTGTTTCATTGACAAGGTGCTGGTGGGGGTGTTTTTCTGCGTTGTGACAGTTCCAGTTTTTAGCTCACCTGAGCAAGAAGTGCTAAGGTGAGGTATTGTGATTGGTCGTTGTCTGGCGTCCGTCTGTCTGTCCGTCTGTCGTCAATTCCTTTAAACATCTTCTCCTCCTAAACCGGTGGGCCAATCATGATGAAACTTGGCAGGCATGTTCCTTGGGTGAAGCTCTACAAAAGTTGTTAAAAGAAATGATTTAACCCATTACCTCTGGTTGCCACTGCAACAGAAAAGGGGAAATTTATAACATCTTTAAAAATCTTCTTGTCTGAAACTAGAAAGTCCAGAGCTTTGATATTTGGTATGTAGTATCTTCTAGTAGTCCTCTACCAAGTTTGTTCAAATAATGTCCCTGGGGTCAAAATTGGCCCCGCCCCAGGGGTTAGAAATTTGGGCAAAATCATATATAGGGCAATCTTTGAAAATCTTCTTGTCTGAAACTAGAAGGCCTAGAGTTTTGATAATTTGTATGGATCATCTGCAGGTGAACCAAGTTTGTTCAAATGATGCCCCTGGGGTGAAAATTGGCCCTGTCCCGGGAGTCACAAAGTAGGACATAAAGGTACATAGAGTGAACTTTTGTTTTGAGTCTTATCTTGAAAACTATACAGAGTTATTACATCAAACTTGTAACATCTATCAACCACCATTAGGAAATGCAGGACAAAAAGGTAAACCCAGATTGACCATGCGACACCACAGTTATATACCCTTGTTTTTTTTAATTGCCATGTCATGGAGAAAGGGAGCTTGACGTATATTTTCATTATGGACCAATATCTCTTTAATTACAGGACAAAATTTCATGAAACTTCATCTTTATATTGTTTATTACAAGCCACAGACAATAGTCATTTGTTTTTATTTCATGAAATGCTGTGTCATGACCAATGACTGTCTGATCATGGACCAATGACTGTCTGATCATCCGTCTTTCAGGACAGATATCTTCTAAAATCCTTGATAAAAACTAATAGAAATTCATACAGGCATTTCTTACGATGTCTGCCAATATTTATTTATTTATTTTTGCTTTTTTGATAATAAATACGGTGTCATAGAAAAAAGAGGATTCATGTATAATCTATTAAGGATCAATATCTCATTAACTCAAAATCCATGACGAAAATTTATGAAACTTCATGTGTGTGTTCCTTATGATAGACCGCCAATATTGTTATTTTAGCTTTTTGATTATATGTTGTGTCATGGAAAAAGGGGGCTTCATATATATTTCCATTATGGGCGAATATCTCTTTAACTACAGCACAAAATGTTATGAAACTTCATTTTTATGTTGTTTATCAGAAGCCACAGACAGTGGTTATTTATTTTTATTTCATGAAATGACATGTCATGAAAAAAGGGGGCTAAATGTATAATTTCATCATGGACCAATGACTGTCTGTTTGTCTGTCTTTCCGGACAAATATCTTCTAAAATCCTTGACAAAAACTAATGAAAATTCATGCAGGCATTCCTTGTGATGTCTGCCGATATTTATTTATTTATTTTGGTTTTTTGATACAATACGGTGACAAAGAAGAAGGGGGCTTCATGTATATTTCCGTTATGGATCAATATCTCTTTAACTCAAAATCCTTGACGAAAATTTATGAAACTTGATATGTGTGTTCCTTATGATAGTCTGCCAATATCCTTACTTTAGCTTTTTTAGCTCACCTTAGCAGGAAGTGCTCAAGGTGAGCTTTTGTGATCATGGTGTGTCTATCGTGTGTGTTGTTTTGTTTGTCATCAACTTTTACCTTGTGTACGCTCTAGAGGCCACATTTTTGGTCCGATACTCCTGAAACTTGGTCAGAATGTTTGTCTTGATGATATCTGGAACGAGTTTGAAAATGGGTCAGGTCCGGTCAAAACTAGGTCACCAGGTCAAATCTTAGAAAAACCTTGTGTACACTCTAGAGGCCACATTTTCAGTCCAAACTCTTGAAAGTTGGTCAGAATGTTTGCCTGGATTTTATCTCAGACAAGTTTGAAAATCGGTCAGGTCAAAAACTAGGTCACTAGGTCAAATCTTAGAAAAAACTTGTGTACGCTCTAGAGGCCACATTTTCAGTCCAAAACTCTTGAAAGCTGGTTGGAATGCTTGTCCTGATGATATCTCGTACCAGATTGAAAATGGGTCATGTATGGTCAAAAACTAGGTCACTAGGTCAAAACTAAGAAAAACCTTGTGTATGCTCTAGAGGCCACTTTTTCAGTCCAAAACTCTTGTAAGTTGGTCAGAATGTTTGTCTTGATGATATCTTGGACAAGTTTGAAAATGGGTCATGTCGGGTCAAAAACTGGGTCACTAGGTAAAATCTTAAAAGAAAAACCTTGTTTATGCTCTAGAGACTACATTCTCAGTCTGATACTCATGAAACTTGGTCAGAATGTTTGTCTTGATGATATCTTGGATGATTTTGAAAATGGGTCATGTATGGTCAAAAACTAGGTCACTAGGTCATAACTTAGAAACAACCTTGTGTACCCTTTAAAGACCACATTTTCAGTCCAAAACTCTTGAAAGCTGGTCAGAATGTTTGTTTTGATGATATCTTGGACAAGTTTGAAAATGGGTCAGGTGGGGTCAAAACTAGGTCACTAGGTTAAATCTTACAAAAGCCTTTTTTACGTTCTAGGTCACTAGCTCATACCTTAGAAAAATCTTGTGTATGCTCTAGAGGCCACATTTTAAGTTCATTACCCATGAAACTTGGTCAGACTATTTGCCTTGATGATTTCTTGGATGAGTTTGAAAACGGGCATGTCGGGTCAAAAGCTAGGTCAGAAGATCAAATCTTAGAAAAACCGTGTGAACACCCTAGAGGCCACATTTTCAGTGCAATACTCATGAAACTTTTTCAGAATGTTTGTCTTGATATCTTGAGTGAGTTTGAAAATGCGTCACATGGGGTCAAAAACTAGTCATCAGGTCAAATCTTTCGAATAGCTTGTGAAGCTTTAGAGTCATCAGTTTTCTCCAATACTTATGAAAGTTAGTCGGAATGTTTTTCTTGATAATCAATATGATGAAATTGAAAATGGGTCACATTGGGTAAAAAACTAGGTAGCCATGTTAAATCTTTGAAAAACCTTGTGTACACTCTAGAGGCCACATTTTCTGACCAATACTTATGAAACGTGGTCAGAATCTTTGTTTTGATAATATCTACAGTGGGAAAATGGGCTATGTTTGGCTAAAAAGTAGGTCACTGAGGGAAATTGTAGAAAAGGCTTGTGTACAACTACGGGACAAAATTTTCAAAACTTAGAGGCCATTATTATGAAAGCTTGGTAGAATGTTTGTCATAACATCTCGAAACAGATTGAAAATGGGTAAAAAGAAAATTTGGTAAAAAGAAAATTTGGTCAAAAGACTCAGGTTAACGACTTCAGGGCCATCATGGCCCTCTTGTTGAAAAAAAAATTGTTGGTGTCGAAAAAAATTTTGACAAATGAATTAATATGTTACAATCTGAAGATAGATGAAAGTCCATGTGACAAGATTCTTTCCTCTCTGAACACTGAACGTTGTATTAATGATATTTGTGTTGGAAGGCAGCCAGTGACTTCAATAGAGTTTTGTGCAAAGCACAGGTAGAGGGAGCTCAAGGGGCAGTATTCTAGTGATTCTAAATTTCTTGTTTAGCTCAGCTGTTGTCAAAGAAAAACGAAGAGTTATTGTTGTAGCCCTGGCAACATCTGCGTTGTCTTAGTGCAAGAACTTGACATTTCGTAATATCTCTATTATTACTGAAGACATTTGCTTCAAGTTGTTAGCTATCAAATTGAGAACTCATGCAACAGGAGCAGGTAACCATCAAAGATTTTTTTACACAGTTATGCCCCTTTTCTTACGCAAAATTTTCACTGAAAATCAAGCACTTGCAGCCCAGAGCTAGCACCTTCACGGGGTACTCTTGTTATTGTTATTCTTGATTTAGAAAGTAACATAACTTCTGATTAGCTAAAGCCAAGCCCAAGCAGTCAGTAGTGTACAGGACATCAGAATAGGGGATAACTGGTTTGAATCCCCAGCTAGGTGAATTTCTTTCTGATGTTTGATGATAGATATTGCAACAAGTTTCATATTTCTCTCATTATTTCCACTGGTATCATTATTTCCACCATGGTAATGTGGAAAAGCATCCAGGGGCTTGGAAAGAATATTGTTCAAAGTACTGGTATTAGAAACACCAGGAAAGCATGAATAGGTGCACTGGCCACCCCAATGTAACTGAAATAGTGTTAAAAATGGTGCTGAACACCAAACAAAACAAACAAAGTTTTATGTAGCCCTCTGCCAGATAACAAAACTTTGGATGGGTCTGAATCGAAAACATCAGCAGACAACAAGTTCAGTTAAATTTCGATGCAATTTTGCCTTTGAAGGAAAGCTGGTTACCAGCATTTTTTCCTTCTCTCAAAATCTTTTCAAAAGCCCTTCCTGTCAGGGTTGTTAAGATTGTTTAAGGAACAGTAACAACAAATTACCATTGTTTTCTATGAAATTCATAGGTGAAATTGGAGCAAAGCTGAGAGATTTTCCCCCAATCCAAGGTCATGTGTGGATTAAAACATGCTACGAGCTGATCAAAGAGGATGACTGGGCAAGTGCAAAGATTGCATACAATCAATATGACAAGGCAAAGACAAGTGTCACAAAAATTATCTCCCTTTCTGCATTGTGCAAACTAGATCAAATGCGGGTAAGAAAACTATTTTAGTCATGCTCACTTAACAGGGGGTTTAAGCCTTTACCACACAAATCCTGAGTTTTATCGACATCGAGAAAGAATTCTTTTAAAAACATAAAGGTAAAAGGAGAAAATGCTGGTATACAACATTTTTTTCCTTTTCCTACAATGTTTTCTACATTTTCTCCTTTTCCCACAATGTTTTCTACCCTACCAAAGACAGAATCAATCATTCAAGCCTCATTTAAATTGTTGTCGGCAAGTGCTTTCAATCTGGACATGTCTACATTTATGTCATGTAATGAAGGGTTAATGCATCTGCATGAATTATCAACCCAGGTCAATCTGCACTGTAGGCCCAGGCTGACCTGGGTCAAACTTCTCGCTATCGGTCAATTTTCTGCATGTCAAAGGACAAGTCTACCTAGTGATCCTACCGGTTGTTCGTTAAAATGGATTTTATTGATCCATAGTTACATGATGACTTGCTTGGATGATGAAGATGTGTTAAACTCGCTTTGGCCAGAGCACCGCTCATATTTTTTGTTTTTGATTAACATTCCATAGCCTTTTACCAAAAACAACTAGAAAATATTGTGGGAAAAGAAGAAAGTGCAGGATAACAGCAATTCTTACAATAAGGGTGTTTAACCCTGAAGTATATTTGACACAGTTGTGTCCCTTTATTAGCTTTAAACTCAACTTGCAATGAAGTGCTAGCAACCCCTTGGGATGCTCTTGTTTTTAGCTCCACTGGGCAGAGGCCACAGAGCTTGTGTCATGGTCCTGTGTCCATGGTGTATGCATGTGTGCATTAACTTTTATTTCAAACACCTTCTCTGAAACTACCCAACTAAACTTCACAGAAATGATCCTGCCATAGTCCTCTTCAGAGTTTCATGTAAAAATAAACTCTGGTTACCATGGCAACAAACTGTAAAATAATGGAAATCTTTGAAAATCTTTTGATCTAAAACCATAATGGCCTAGGCCTACCAAATTTTGCATGTAGTTTCATCTGGTAGACCTGCTTTGAATTTTTCAAATTATAGCCCTCGGGTCAAAATTGGCTCCACCCTGAGGGTCACAAGTTTTACAGGGGCTTATACAGTAAAAACTTTAAAAATCTTGTGGTTCTAAACCATATGGCCTTGGGCTACCAAAATTGGTATTTAGTTCATCTGATGGACTTCTACTAAGATTCTTCAAATTGTAGCTTTGGGGCCAAAATCTTCTTGTAATAACCATTTGGCCTATACCTGTATTATCTGATATGTGGTATGTAGTTGACCTCTAACAGGATTCAAGTAATTATAGCTGATAATTATTGGTCAAAATTGTAATTATGGGTAAAAATGGACTCGCCCTGGGATCCCAAGTTTCACATGGGCTTTTGTAGAGAAAACTTTATAGTCTTCTTGTTAGGGCCATTTGCCCTAGAATTGTGATGTCTGGTATGTATGGTTTGTACTTATTAGCCAGTCGAGTGATACAGGGCCATCATGGCCCTCTTGTTTTCTCAAGCAAGTTTTGGGAGCTGTAGATAGACTTTTCAGTGCTTGAAATATGGTAGGTACAAGTACATTGCTTTGTTTCATGTCTTTTCAATGATTTCAATAATCAGTTCAAGTACACTTGCATATACAGTCGAACCTGGTTTAAGAGACCACCCAAGGGAAATCTAAAAAGCGGTCTCTTACAGCAGGTGGTGTCCTATTGCAGGGTTGCAATTTGTCCTTGTAATTTCTAAGATCTAAGACCGTTTTCAAACCATTCTTAATATGCCACCGTAGCATATAAATATATTGAATGACTTAATACATAAACTTGAAATAGGTCTTTAACAACAATATATAACATCTATCACATTAATCTGCATGTACAATTTATTTTTCAGCAATTTTAAATCATTTTTCATTCTTTCATTTGAACTTCCTTTCACTACTTCCCCCTCCCCCTAAACACACATACACAATTCTCTTCTTCTTTTTTACCAGTTCTAATACTTTGACCAACTTACACAATTATCATAATTTTGAGATCGAGACATTATAATTGGCACGTCGCCAATTTATGCCAGATAGCCAATTTTTAAACTTTCCATCATGCAGACCCCTTTTTTTTTTTTTTTTTCAAAGATCAAACATTCAAAGTAACAATTCACTCAGAAAAATAAACAAAAAACCTATCTTATGTGTGTGGTCATGCAAATCCAAATCACCTTATTTTTTATCTGCAAGCTGTCAGTATAGAGTGACAAGGATTTATACAGCTGAATAGATGTAAACTTCACACCTGCAGTTAACTCTTTATCGGTCAGTTATTGATTTTCTGGTTTAATGCACAACCTGTGTAGATCTAAATACATCCGGGTTATTTATAGCACAGCAACCAATCACAATGCGTTCTGATGAGCTCTGCTATATATGCAAGTAAAGGTGTACATAAGGAATTTACAATCTCCTGGAGTTTAATGACTGAAATGTTTTGGATTTGGATTGTCGCCAAGATGATATTTTGAGGGGTGAACTCAGACTGAAGTTACAAATTTGAAGAGGAAGATGGAAAACAATAAAAGTTAGTGGTTTTAGATCTCTTCCAAGAGTTAAATGATAGAATCTGCGTAGTCCCCGGCGCAAACATATGAACGGTCTGACATTGATTTTTGAAGGTTTGTATGAAATTCAATGGTCGCTTATAGGGGATTATGATCCAAAAAGTTGTAATTTGCATGGTCGCTGGTCGGAGACACCGGGGGGTCGCTTATTACAGGTCATTTGCATAGGAAATTTCGTCGGGAGGAATTTCACGAGATCGTTTACAGCAGGGGGTCGTTTAATGCAGGTGGTCGTCGGTGCAGGTTCGACTGTATCTTCAGAAAATATCAAAATCATGACATGAATTGTTCAAGAGCAATTTTATTGTTCAGTCAGAAATCTTACTTGAAAGTCTCAAGATTGAGGTCCGTATTCATCAACCATTCTTAAGATTGTTCTTCGTCTTATTCTCCAGAATTTAGTAAATTTGAAAGTAACATGGCATCTGATTGGCTGAACCAAATTTGGCTAAACAATTTGGTTTATCTTATCAGAAGTTTTGTTACTTTCAAATTTAGAAAATCTTGAAGAGTAAGACTAAAGATAGATTGATTGAATGGTGTTTTACACTGCTTTCAATAATTTTTCAGTTATATTATAGCAACAGCTCACATATGTATTTTCTGGGTTCCACCAGTACTAGGCTAGGGCTATAAGGTGCCCAAGGGCACTCCCACGAAAAGTAAGACCAAGAATTTTCTTAAGAATGGTTGGTGAATACGAATCCAGACTGGCAGATTGCAGTTTTAATAAAAAAGAAAGAGGAAATTAAGAAAAATTGAAGTAATTGAAAAATTGAAGTCATCTGATTGGCTGAAGAAAGAGTAATCACTGATGATAATCCTAATATTTTTTTATTATTACAGGCCAATCCTTGGGTCGTCAACATGATTCGTGTATTTCTTGAATGTGGGACAGACAGAATGACATTGACCTTGAGCAAAGGAGACACTTATGTACATGCAGCAGTAAGAATTAGCCTTATAATTTGTAAGTATTTGTGGGTTATGTAGGTAAGCTATACGTTTATATACGAGTCATACTTTTTTTGCCCGTTACCAAACAATCCCTGGTTTTTATGACCCCGAGGAAGAAGCCCTCTGAAAACATTGTGGGAAAAGGAGAAAATGCTGGTAACGAGCATTTTCCTTTTTTTCCCCACAATGTTTCTTGCTCTTCTACAGTCAAGTTTGAATGTTTGAGTCACGTTTATTTTGTCGTCTGCAAATGCTTTCAGTTATGACAAGTCTAAAATTTTGTTGTTTGGTAAAGAGTTAAAAGGGGTCATGGAAACAGTTTTACAAATACTTTAGTCTTTACCACAGGAAAAAGTTTTATACACGTCCGTATTAAATGCTTTTGCAGAAGTCAAATATGGCAAAAATGATGGAATTTGCGATGTCAGGCTCACAACCTTACAAGAAAGTTATCAGATGTATGTGTTGCAGAAAACAAAGGTCGTAGCAATGAATCTAAATCCATATTCACAAACCTTTCTAAATTGCATTTTTGTCCTAATGTAGTAAGATCTAAAATGCATTTTTGTCTTGGATGTAGTAAGATCTAAAATGCATTTTTGTCCTAAATGTAGTAAGATTTAAAATGCATTTCTGTCCTAATTGTTTTAAGATCTAAGATGCATTAATGTCCTAATTGTAGTAGTGTCTAAATGCATTTATGTCCTAAATGAAGTAAGATAAATGCATTTTGTCTAAATGTAGTAAGATCTAAATTGCATTTCTGTCCTAAATGCAGTAAGATCTAAAATGCACTAATTTCCTTAAATGTTATAAGATTTAAATTGCATTTCTGTCCTAAATGTAGGAAAATCCAAGCTGCATCTCTGTCCTACTGTAGTAAGCAACATAATTCTGATTGACTAAACCAATCAGATATTGTGTTCCCTTGAAATTGAGAAATTCTTTAAGAGTAAGAATGCAATTTAGACTGTTTGGTAAATACAGTGCCTGAAACTATGTGATCTATAACTTTAGCAAATGATAAAATTTTAGACTGGTCCAAATTAAAATCTTTCGCAGGCAATATATTAAATGTTACTCAAAACATAAAATTTGTCTTTAAAAGGGTAGAAAACATTAATGGAAAAGAAGAAAACTGCTAGTTACCAGCATTTTCTTCTTTACCCACAGTGTTTTTTAAAGGCCCCCTCTTTAGGGCCATTAAAACTGGGGACTTTTTTGTAAACATCTATTTACCTTGTAGTAAAGAATGGAAGCTTTCTTGATTGGCTATTGAGGAGATACAAAGAGCCACATCTACGTGATAGAGATGGCAACACTCCCCTTCATACTGCGACAAGAGAGAGAGACGTGGTCACAGACATTAGGTTTGACAGAGATTTTATAGGCCTTCGTCTGTTTTGGGTTTTATGCTGTTTTAAACATTATTTCAGTTATACTGTTGTAGCCGGTGCATATGTCCATACTTTTCTGGAACTCTTTAACTGCCACTTTGCACAATATTCTTCTCAAGGCAACTGGTTGCTTTCCCGTGTAAACATTGTTGAAACAATGTTCAGCAGTGAGAGTGAAATGAATTTTGTCACAATGTCTATGATCAGTCCTCTTAAAGAAATTAACCAATCTTCCAGATTGAACCAGCAACACCCTCGTTTCAAGCTCTGTTCATTTCTAACTGGGCTACCAAGCTTAGATCTACCTTTCGGATAATAAAAGTGATATCCCTTGACCAAACTAATGAGCCATGCTCTGTGAAAAGAGGATTTAATACATTTGCAAAAAATATTGACCCAGGTCAGCCTGTGCCACTGCTCTGGCTTGCATGGGTGAAAGGTTTTTGCTCTTAGTCAATTTTCTGCATGTCCAAGGACCATTCTACCATTTGATTCATTTGCTTGTTAGAAAAAATTGGATTGTCATGACTCCATCATCATGTGGTGCTTTGTCTGGGGTCATGCATCACAAGATGCCCCCATTTTGCCAGAGCATAGCTTATATATAATTTACAAGGGGTGTTCGAAAAGTTTCGGGACAAGTGCCGCCATTCTTTTATATTTTGATATTTTTTAATGAGTTTTTCGGTAATGATAGCTACAACCATATTCTATAGGTTGGTTGAAACAAATAAACGAAGATACACAAACGCATGATGTATTGTCACCATAGCAACGTCAAGTCAACGTGAGCGGTGCACCTTGATGCACCGAATAAAAAGTTTGTCTTTACAAACGTCTGAAATAGTCATGGTTATTCAAAATACTCCACGGTATGCTCAATGCGCCTCTGATGCCTATGTACGGACGAATTAAAACAGTGTTTGAAGTCTGATGATGGAACGTTCCTTATACATTCCCTGACCACGACGGGAAGGTCATTGACGTCGTCGAAACAGTGACCGCGTAAGTAACGCTTGATAGTGGGGAATAACCAAAAATTACACGGTGCGAGTCAGGGGAGTATGGTGGGTGCGCAGTAGTGTTACTCTGTCTATCAGCAGATACTTTCTTGGTAGTTGATGAAGTATAAGGTGTGGCGTTGTTGTGATGTAAGTAGAATGTGCCGGGTTCTTTTGGTCGTTTCTCCTATACAGCCCTGATCAACTCATGTCGGTGCACCTGAAACGAGCTTATGGTTGAAGCTATGCATCTATATACATGCAACAACGAAATTATGTTTATGAATCACTGGTTTCACCAACCAATTCTGTCATCATATAAAATAAGAATATCATTTTATGTACAATATAGTTAAAAAATCAAAAGACCGTACGTTCGAGTATTACTGTGCTGTGACTGTCTTCCCAATTGGCAGTGTGTGGCAGAGAATAACTCCGTTCATTTCAATAAAATAAAACGTTTCACCATTGCTTTTGTAGGCGAGGGTGAATTAGGAATTTTTGCACACAGAACTGTCTTGCTTGGTCTCTGGATCATACAAACCAATCCAAGTTACATCAGCCGTAATAATGAATACCAAGAACCTGTCACCACGTTTTCTACTGTTTCAGGAAAGCCTTACTGTCGGCGACTCACTGTAGCTTTTGATGGCAGGTAGTAGACGGGGCACCCTGCGGGCGAATACTTTTGTCATACACAATTCAAAAACATACTGGAGTGCTTATTGTGATCGATACTTGCCATTAAAAAGAAGTTATATTGTGAAGTGACGTCAAGGTGCCCCACTCACGTCGACTTGACGTTGCTATAGTGACCATTCATCACGTGTGGCGTATATCTTCGTTTATTTGTTTCGATTAACCTATAGAATACGGTTGTAGCTATTACTACCGAAAAAATCATTAAAAAATCTTAATAAATAAAAGAATGACGCCAATCGTCCCGAAACTTTTTGAACACCCCTCGTATAAGCCCATGTAGAAGACCACAGTTGAACCTTTGTCAGTGACAAAAAAGCAATCCACTGCCTTGACCTCATACCAAACAATTCCATTTCTTTTCACAATCCTCTGAAAGACAGCTTTTAGGAACATTTTAAGGGGGAGAAACGCAAAGTTCTTATTCAAACATTTTTAGCATTTGAAATTGAAGGCATCAGCCAAAGTCAGTGGATACAAATGAGCTTAAGTTCTCCTGTAAGGCAAAAAACATTGTGGAGAAAGAAAGAAGAAAGGTCATGTTAGAAGCAATTTTTTCATTTATCCACAATATTTTCAAAAGCTTTCATCTGCAGACAAAAAACAGGATTATGTGGTAAAAAGTTAAATAAGTATTCAAAGTCTGAATCTCTCATTACAGGTATAATATTGTCATGATACTGCTGAAAGCAAACATTGACCCGACTCACAAAAATCAAAGAGGTGAACAGGCCATTGACTTACTGCCCAAAAATGATACAAAAACATCAGAATATTTACGCATGGCAATGTACAGAGGTAGGGCTTTATATGTTTTTAGCTCACCTGAGCATGAAGTGCTCAGGATGAGCTATTGTGATCACTCACCGTCCGTCGGCGTCCATCTGTCTGTCGTCCGTCCGTTCACATTTCTTTGTTTACACTCTAGCATCTACAAATATTGACCAATCAGCACCAAACTTGGTCAAAATATATATGACCATAAGATCTCGGATGAGTTCGATTATGGGTCTAATCAGACCAAAACAACTGGAGTTATTTGCCCTTGAATTAGAAAAATTGCTATATTTGACTTTGTTTACACTCTAGCATCTACAATTTTTAACCAATCAGCACCAAACTTGGTCAAAATATATATGACCATAAGATCTCGGATGAGTTTGATTATGGGTCTAATCGGACCAGAACAACTGGAGTTATTTGCCCTTGAGTTAGAAAAATTGCTATATTTGACTTTGTTTACACTCTAGCATCTACAATCTTTAACCAATCAGCACCAAACTTGGTCAAAATACTTATGACCATGAGATCTAGGATGAGTCTGATTATGGGTCTAATTGGACCAGAACGACTGGAGTTATTTGCCCTTGAATTAGCAAGTTCTTTACAATAGTTCTTTGTCCGGAGCATAACTTAGTCATCTCCAGTCCGATTAACTTGAAACTTGGCATTTGTATTTGTTGCAATAATATGGAGTGCAGTGTGAAAGAACCATAACTCTACTTCGTACTGTGTATGAGTTATTTCCCTTTGATCATCATACAGCATTTTCTGCTTGTGCGGAATATAACTTTGTCATCTCTAGCCTGAACATCTTCAAATTTGGTATGCAAGATTGTTGAAAAATTACGGAGTGCAGTGCACAAGAACCATAACTCTTCCTAGCAGGAATTTTGAGTTATTCCCCTTTTGACCTTCATTTTTATAGCATTTCTTGCTTGTCCGGAGCAAACCTTTGTCATCTTAAGTAGGAATGACTTGAAATATGGCATGCTTATTTGTTGCAATATTTGGAAGTGCAGTGCGCAAGAATTGTAACTCTACTTCGTGCTGTCTTTGAGTTATTTACCTTTGATCGTCATTTTTCCAGCATTAAGTGCTTGTCCGGAATATAACTTTGTCATCTCAAGTCAGAACGACTTCAAACTTGGTATGCATGTTTGTTGCAATATTACCTAGTACTTTGCGCAAGAACAATAACTGTACCTAACGCAGATTTTGAGTAATTCCACTTTGATCTTCAATTTTACAGTATTTCTTGCTTGTCTGGAACGGAACTTTGAAGTCTTAAGTCAAATTAACTTGAGACTTGGTAAACATGTTTGTAGCATTATCTGCCCTTTGCGATTATTATACCGTTCTTGACAGCTGACGGTGGGACTGGCATATCTTGCGACAATTGCCGCTCTTGTTTCATTATCATTTGGCCTAAAACCTCGATATTTGGCATTTATCTTCTTTGTAGACCTCTACTGCTTAGTACTCAGGTGAGCGATATAGGACCATCATGGTCCTCTTGTTTTGAAAAATTGATCAGATGAATGTAATGTTCTTACCCATTTTCTCCTGATCCTGAAGCAGAAAAGGTATGAATATAGGGAACTTTTTGATAATCATTTGGTTACTATTCATATGCCACCATGAAATTTTTATCAGTGTTGAAGTCGGTGCTTTTAAATTATAGGAGAAGCTAGGGATGGGGACCAATATAAGTAGGGAATGCTGAATCTGTCTGCATTTCTGTGTGGTCGGATCATGTCGAGTTGCCTGTGTAAAGAGGTATGTGTCGGAAGGGACATTAAATCTCTGGTAAGCAAGTACCTTCAACTTCGTCCCCACCAAATTTTGTAATTTGTTAGAGACCTTATATTTCTCTTGCTATTTGTTTTTAGCTGAAAATGTTCAACAGATAAGACCCAGCTCGCACTCTCGTCAGGAAACAAAAAAAAGACCTCAGGAAACCAGCCAACTTCAACAACCACGGCAGATATTGAAAAAGAGTTGTGAAGAATGCATAGAGCTTCTTCAATGTGGGAAACAGTATTTCAAAGACGACCAAGTCTCAGATGGTCATGCCACATTAACAGAGATTTTGAAAATGAATCATAAAGGGAAAAAACATGAAGAGATGATCAGTCAGGCCTTGGCAGCCATTGTAGAAACACTCGGTGAAAAACCTGTACCGGGTAAGCGTGAGTGACAAAATTAAACGCTTTGCCAAATAACCCTGTATTTTAGTCCTGAGATAAATGTCTTTTTGATCTTTTGAAAATATTTATCAAAAGGAGAAAATGATGGATAACCAGGGGAATTATCCAGCATTTTCTCTTTTACCCAAGGTGTGTTCTGTTCTTGCAGAGACAAATTTTATCGCTATCATTTGTCATCTGCAAACGGTTTCATTTTGGACATTCCCAAAAATTATGTTGTCTGGTAATAGGAAAATCTTTTACTAAATAATCCCATGTTTCAACAAGTCTTAGGAAAAAATGCTTTTTAAAACACCGTGGAAAAAAGAAAATGCTGGAAAGAAGCATTTTCTCCTTTTCCCAAAAGATTCTTACACTTTCAAGGGAAATTTTCATCTTTTTAGCAACATTTCATTTGACATCTGCAAATGGTTTCAATTTGGACAATCCTAAAATTTTGTTGTCTGTTAACAGGGAAACCCTTTAACAAACAATACTTTTTATTTCTGTGTGTAGAACTTCTAGTTAAAGGCGCATTTAGACCTACTGCTATTACTACTAGGACCACATGTAAAAAGAAAAATCAGTGGAATCATACATTAACTCTTTACCAAACAACAAAATTTTAGACTGGTCCAAATCGAAAGCATTTGCAAACAACAAATAAATAATGGTTTAAATGCTTGAATTTGTCCTTCATAGAGTAGAAAACATTGTGGGAAAAGGAGAATATGCTAGTTACCAGGCTTATTATTTCAAAAGGCTTCTTTCCAAGGGTTGTTGAAGCCTGGGATTGTTTGGTAAAGGGTTAAGTACAATTAAACGCAGCCATCTGTACTGCTGGAGGCCTATTTCATTGTGACTCTGTGTCCTATAAGAACATAAGGCTTTCATTTCTCATTTTCTTTCCCCATCTGGTTAGTAAACTATTTGTCTATGTTATAGGCAGTGTGTAGGTTCCAATGGTACCGAGCTTTATTTCATGCTTTTCTGTTATTTACCAGGAAATAATGGTGGATTATAAGATTCTATAATTCATGATTACAACCAGTGAAATTAACCGGAAATATTTCCGTAACTCTTTAATCGAAGGAAGAAACAGTAATTCCCGCACACCAGTTACCTATGTAAACTGCATACCATTCAACCAGATGGAAGTATGAAAATATATTCAGATTACCCAACTTTTCTCTACATTACTTAATATTAATTGTAATGTGTTCTTATGTGAGGGGGGTATGCCACAGGGAATTAGTGAAAACAGCTATACTGGATTTTGATGAAAGTCCCACAAGAAAAGCAGTTAGAAGCATGAAATGTATAGAATATGGGGGGGGGTAGGTTTTGGTGACAGATCGAAATTTATTGCATGTCGTGACACAGCTATGGGTGAAAATATTACCAATGATGTTCACTTGATAAAATAAATTTCAATAATTAAAAAAAGATATCCTAATGTCTCTCATCATTTTCTTACTAGATATGCGTAATAGTGTGTTCTAGGACCAATAACTTTATCTGACTGGCAAAAAAAAAAGTGTTCAATGTTTTAAAAGCCCTGAGAAAAAAGGTCTTTCAAAACATTTTGGGAAGACGAGAACCATTTAAGATTCAAATTCAATTTTAGAATGCCAAGAATAGCAGTCTGATTGGCTACGAAAAACTGTTGCAGAGGGAGAAATTACTTTTTACTGACAATTTTGTCCCTGTGCTACTGTGTTCTCTAAAGGTGTCATTAGAAGAAAAACTCTTAAGGAGTTAGTGGGTTTATTTTGAGCCATGCTCTGCAGTGATGCATCCACCGTGTGGCATTGCAGCATTGCCCCTTTATTTCCAAGAATGCCTCCAAAATCTAAAAACAATGCGCACAAAATGCCGCATTTTTACTGTAATGCACGCATTACTAAAAGCAGATTGCGCGGTGCCTAAAATTCTAACACATTCTCGAAAACTATTCCATCCAAAAACTATGAATTTGCTAGTGTAAGGGAACAACTCGTACCTGTAAAGAATACTGGATTTCCCAAGTCCCAAAGACGTTATTTGATGACATCATAAATTAGAAAGGTGTTAAAAATCTCATGAATTCGATTGGATAAAAGTTTTAGTCATCAATTTTCGCGAGTCATTGATGGAAATGGCGACAGAAAGAACACTGTTTGATTTTTTCGTGAAACCGTGGAATAGTTACAGAAAATATGATTGAAATGGTCAGGCTGTGTCTTAGGAGAAAATGACCTATCACTTGTCTCTTAAAAAAAGAATTATGTGTTCATTCCAAGCTGGTTGTGCACGAATTACACGCGAGACCACAGGTAAGAGAATACATGGACAAAAAAAGCCTTTATCTTTAAATGACAGTTTTTGAAGTTACTTGTTACCCTTATTGACAAATTTGTGTCAAATCGTGCGGAAATACTTACCAAGAAATTATCAGACATGAAAAATTGATCGGTTGAAAAAACGTGGAAACACACAACACAACTAAATGTCTCTTTGACATTGTCCGATCAGAGTAACTTCAGACTGCCTTTTCAACGTTTAAATGACTTTAAGTAGAAAATTTACACAAATATTTTGATATAACAGACTTTTTTTATTGCAATCCCTCTAATTTAAAACGTTACCCAAGATTTACAGCTCAGGGGTTAAGTGTCCCCTTGAAATAAAAAGCTAGTGGTAACTCTGCTGTTTGAATGAGATGAATCAGTGTGTGATGCATTAAAAAGGATACACATCTTACATGTATTTTAGCACTACTTTATCTAACCAACTGCTCCTTTCATTTTCCCAGAAAAATATCAATTGCCCCCTTTTTGTTAGGTAAAGGGGGTATGTGCCCCTTATTTTGAAGTTTCTGGATGCATCACTGAATGCTCTATGCAAAGGAGGCTTAAGGCATCTACAAAATGTATTGCATAGATCGGCCTGCGCAGTCCTCGCATGCTGACCTGGGCCAAAACTTTCAGCCATAAGTCTTTTTTCTGTATGTCCAAAGACAAGTCAACCTCATGATTCAGCTTATGGATAACATGGATTTTATAAATCCATACATATGTAAAGACTTGCTTGGCATTATGTGTCATGATATGCATCAAGCCCCCTTTTGTCAGAGCATGGCTCATATATTGCTCAATCCTCGTCAACAATATTTTTCCTACATGTGTTTTTGGGCAAGGCACTGCATCACTTCAGATTCATACTGATGAAACTTGAAAACTCTTAAATAACAGAGTTGTAGCCATAATTGGCCCATCTTTGAAAGCAGAGTGTAATACCATTTTATCAACTAATAAGTCAAATTATTTGAATTTCAGAAATTCCATCATGTCTAACAGCCATGCCAAAAGATTTCTATCAGAGAGTTATTGATGGGTTGATCTTCAAAAAGAAGTGGCAGCAGTTACATTCCGTGGTCAGAAAGTACAGGTCATTAAAGGGGTCAGACAAATTTAAAGGTAACGGTCAGACAAACTGAAAGGTGAAGGTAGATCAAGTTCAAGCATAAAGTTCAGAAAAACAGAATGTTAAAGGTCAGACACTGGATAGCAGAGGTCAGACAAACTGAAAGGTAAAGGTCAGACACTGAATTGCAAAGGTCAGACAGACTGAAAGATAAAGGTGAGACAAACTGAAAGATAGAGGTCAGATACAAAATAGCAAAGGTCAGACAAACTGAATGGTAATGGTCAGACAGACTATAAGGTAAAGGTCAGACAAACTGAATGGTTAAGGTCAAACAAACTTTTGAGGTAAAAGTCAGTCAAACAGACAAGTCAAGGTCAGACAAACTGAAAGATAAAGGTCAGACATACTGAAAGGTAAAGGTCAGACAATCTGAAAGTTCAATGTCAGACAAATTGAAATTTAAGGGTAAAGGTCAAACAAACTGAAAGGTAAAGAACAGACAATCTGAATAGTAATGCTGAAACTTAAGGGTAAAGAACTGCCAAACAGACAGAGTTTAACCCATTTAAAAGGTAAAATACGAGGGCTATTTGGGAATTCCGTATAAAAAGCATCTCGCGTCCTATATTCCGACGGTATGAAATTTAGAAATTAATTTTGCTAAACTATGGGTCCTTTTGGACTTACTCAGCAAAAAAAGTAATACATTCACGCTGTTATTCTCGATATTATAGGGCAAAATGTCATCCCGCCTACCGTACAACGGGGCAGGTTGATTTTGACAAACAGCGGTCAGCCAATGACTTTCACTAAACATCGCCTAAATGCTTCAGTCATCACAAAAATTGTCTGCGAAAAAGACGTGACGTTCTATAAATATGTTGACATCATTTCCTTAAAGTTTGGTGTTGATAAGACGTTCCATTCATTCCAAAACTTCAGTTTCTCGAAAGTAACACTGTTGAAACCAAGCAATGAACATGACGTCAACCAATGAGGTTGAACTGCACGAACCATTAAAACTTTGTGTTGGTCTGGATAAAATGCTAATATAAGCAAGGAAAATGATCGAGACCAGGTTAAGGAGGAAGATAAGCATGCCATTGGTGTACAAATGGTACAAGCAGTTCCGTGACAGTGATGAGTCGATTGAACGCCCAAACAATCTGAACGCCTGCCTGTTGTACAACCAAGCAACATCAAAAAGGTGTGAGCCATCATAGACAAAGACCATAGGCTGACTGTGCCGGTTATTGCCTGATGACTGGGAGCATCGCTGTCTGTAGTGCACGAAATCATCACAAAAGATCTTTGCATGTCAATAGTAAGTGCATGATGGGTCCTTCTCGCCTTCTGTCTGACAATGATAAGCAGCGGCGTTTAGCTTGTTCCTAGGAGTCCTAAGACGTTACACAGAAAACGGTGAGGATTTCTTGTAAGGATCACTATGCTGGACGAAACATGGTTATACAATTATGATAAGAAGTCTAAAGCACAGTCTGGAGTGTGGAAAACACCTTATCGAGATTGATTTTCTAGGATTTGATCTGCTAGAGCATCCACCATACAGCGTAACTTTGTGACAGTGAGCGTGCCACATGAAGTGATTACTGCGTTGTTTATATTGAAATTTTTTGTTACTTTTTACAATTAATGTGTTTGTATTCTTATACTATTCATTGTATGCATATTAGATAATCATAATATGTAAAAATTTATCATTATTTTTGTTTAGGAATTGAATTACTAAACAATTATACGGAATTCCCGAACAGCCCTCGTATTTGCTTGGTATGGAAACTAACAATTGGCTCAAAAACATCAATCTAAAATGTCTTTTTCAAAATTTCTTTGTACCCATCTAGTTATTTTACCAAAACTATGAGGGAAAAAATACTTTAAAACTTCATTCTAATGATTTTATCCATTGAATTATGTCTTCCCCCGTCAGGGTCGGGAGACATATTGTTTTTACCCGTATGTCCGCCTCTCCCTCCGTCTGTATGTCTGTCCATCACAAATTATGTCCACTCTATAACTCTAAAAACCTTTTAAGATTTTTTGATAAAACTTCACACATTTGCAAAGCATTATGAGCCAAAGTGTAATGCACAAGAACCATAACTCTGGTTTGTACAATTTTCAAGTTATTTCCCTTTGATTATTTTCCGTCACAAATTGTGTCCGCTCCATAACTAGAAAACCTTTTAAGATATTTTGATAAAACTTCACACATTTTCAAAACACCATGGGATGGAGTGTCATGCACAAGAACCATAACTCTGGCTTGTATAATTTTTGAGTTATTTCCCTTTGATTATTTTCTGTCACAAATTGTGTCCATTCCATAACTCGAAAACCTTTGTATAAAACTTCACACATTTGCAAAGCACCATTAGACGAAGTTTCGTGCACAAGAACCATAACTCTGGCTTGAAGATTTTTGGAGTTCTTTACCTTTGATTATTTTCCATCACAAATCGTATCCGGTCCATAACTTGAAAACCTTTAAAGATATTTTGATAAAACTTAACACATTTGCAAAGCACTTTGAGACAAAGTGTCATGCACAAGAACCATAACTCTGGCTTGTATATTTTTTTTAGTTATTTACCTTTGATAATTTTCTGTCACAAATCGTGTCCGCTCCATAAGTCAAAAACCTTTAAAGATATTTTGATAAAACTTCACACATTTTCAAAGCACCATTAGACGAAGTGTCATGCACAAGAACCATAACTCTGGCTTGCATATTTTTCCAGTTTTTACCTTTTGATTATTTTCCGTCACAAATCTAGTCCGCTCCATAACTCGAAAACCTTTTAAGATATTTTTCAAAAACTTAATACATTTGTAAAGCACCATGAGACGAAGTATCATGCTCAAGAACCATAACTCTGGCTTGTATATTTTTTGAGTTATTTCCCTTTGATTATTTTCCATCACAAGATGTGTCTGCTCTATAATTTGAAAACCTTTTAAGATATTTTTATAAAACTTCACACATTTGCAAAGCACCATGAGATGAAGTGTCATGCACAAGAACCGTAACTCTGGCTTGTATATTTTTCGAGTTATTTCCCTTTGATTATTTTCCGTCACAAATCGTGTCCACTTCATATCTCAAAAACCTTTTAAAATATTTTGATAAAACTTTTTACATTTGTAAAGCACCATTATACAAAGTGTCTTGCATAAGAACCATAACTCTGGCTTTTTTATTTTTGAGTTATTTCTTTTTCATTATTTTCCATCACAAATCATGTCCGGTCCGTAACTCGAAAATCTTCTAAGATATTTTGATAAAACTTCAGGTATTTGCAAAGCATCATGAGATGAAGTGTCATGCACAAGAACCATGACTCTGGCTTGTATATTTTTCGAGTTATTTCCCTTTGATTATTTTCCGTCACAAATCGTGGCCACTTCATAACTCAAAAACCTTTTAAAATATTTTGATAAAACTTTTTGCATTTGTAAAGCACCATTATACAAAGTGTCATGCATAAGACCCATAACTCTGGCTTTTATATTTTTGAGTTATTTCCTTTTCATTATTTTCCATCACAAATCATGTCCGGTCCGTAACTCGAAAACCTTTGAAGATATTTTGATAAAACTTCAGGTATTTGCAAAGCACCTTGAGCCAAAGTGTCATGCACAAGAACCATAACTCTGGCTTGTATATTTTTTGAGTTATATCCCTTTGATTATTTTCCTTACTTAATTTACGTACAATTTCGTGTCCGCTCTATAACTCGAAAACCGTTAGGGAAAAATGACCATTATTTCAGTTAGAAATTGCCTTGGTCACATATCAATCCTTCTGACACCAAAAAGGGGGGAGCCATCTGTTTTTTTGTTGAAAAACAAGTTCTAGTTCAATGTTGATTTTGACATTTGAAAAGGCCAATGGTCAGAGAAACTAAATAGTAAAAGTCAGACAAACTTATGGGTAAAGGTCAAAGAAACTAAAAGGTAAAGGTTAGATAAACTGAATAGCAAAGGTCAGACAAACTTAGGGGTAAAGGTCAGACAAACTTAAAGGGTAAAGGTCAGACAAACCTAAGGGTAAAGGTCAGAGAAACTAAAAGGTTAAAGTTGGACAAAATTAAAGAATCTGATGAAGATTGGGGATACTGAAATGAAATGTCAGACAAATTGAAAGGTATTACTCTCAGATGATAATCTTAGCCTTGCTTGACATAAGCTATATTGCAAAACAAACACATAACAGGTAAGACATGTTAAAAGCAATGCTTCATGACATAAACAGTATAATGGGCATTTCAGAAGAAATAAACTGATTTTCTATGTTATTATGAAATCGGCCAACTGTAAAAAGACATTGGTTTCATCTGAGAATAATAAAGGTCATACAAAGTATAAGGTAAAGGTCAACAAACTATAAGGTAAAGGTCAGAGAAACTGAAAAGCAAAGGTCAGACACACTGAACAGCAAATGTCAGACATACTGAAATATAATTGCTGTATAATCTAGATCTGCAAATTCATTTTCCAGCATGGCAAAACTCAGTATGTGAGTTGATGATAATCGTTGCAACAGAATTCATTTTGTTCTCAAAGTTAAGCGTTGTTTCTGTAAGTTGAAGAATAAAACCATTTGCGTTGGAAAAAAGTTGCACGAAGTAATGTGAAAAATACATAGGTAGGTGCATTTCCTACCAATTTTTTTCACAAATAAAGGAAGAAAAGTAAGTCAAACTTGATGTACTTTCATGGACATTGTTAATCCGGATTTTCAGAGGATATTCAGTTGATCATTTGAAGATTTAATAAAAAGAATGGTTATAAATGATACTTGTATTTTAGCTATGCTCTGTTGAAAAGGGGCTTAATGCATCTGCCAGGTGGCCCTGTGCAATCTGCCTAGGCATACCTGTGTCTAAAGTTCATGATTCAGTGTGTTGTTTTACAAAATGGAGTTTATGGATCTGTAATTATATGATGACTTGCTTGGTATTATGTATCACCGAGATGCTCAAACCTGTTTTTACCAGAGTAGGACTCTATTCAATTTTGTTATGAACCAGGATTTGCCAGTGGTTTGTTCATAGTTCCGTTGATTGAGGATCCAGTATTTAAAGATAAAGAAGACATACAGATGCAGATCATTGCTAACATGCTGAATAGCGGAGCTTCCATGGGCACTGATTGTAAGTGGGTTGTAATAGTCATTGTTCTTTATAAAGACAACACCTTCTCTATTGTTTAACCCTTTACCAAACAACAAAATTTTAGATTTGTCCAAATTGAAAGTGGTTACAGACTACAGATGATGGAATATCTCTATGAAAGGATAGAAGACGTTTTTGGTAAACAGCATTTTCTCTTCTGTCCACATTGTTTTAAAATGCCTTCTCTGTCATGGTCAATAAAGGGCTAACGCTCAACCAAACAATACCTACTTTTGACAACTCTTGAAAATATGGCTTTTGAAAACCTTGTGAGAAAAGGAGACAACTCTAGAAACTAATATTTTCTCTTTTTCCCACAATTTTTGCCAACCTTTCTGACTAATCCTATCATTTGGGTCTCATTATACTCCCTACCAATGGACAAAATCGTAGACTGGTCCAAACTGAAAGTATTTGCAGATGACAATTTAAACATGACTCAAAATATGAAACTTGCCTTTGAAAGGGTAGAAAAAAGTGGTAACCAGGATTTTCTGCTTTTCCCATAATGTTTTCAAAAGCCTTCTTCCTCATGGTCATTATACTTCAAAATTGTAAAAGGTTATAGTGCTGTCTACAAATGCTTTAAACTTGGATAAATGTAACTGTTTGTATCATGGTAAAGGGTTGCATCATCTGCTCCTGAAACAAATTTTAAGCAAATGACAAAATGAAGCATTCTTGGGAAATCTAAAAAGTAAATATCGTCATTTATATGGAGAATGTTGCATTTTATTATTGCTGAAAATATCAACATTATCTAGCGAGGTCACAGAATTTATAAGGACAGTGTTTGCCAAGTCATAATTATTGCTGTTGGGTGAGTTACATAATTTTGATATTTACAGGCAATAACAGTACGCCACACAGTTGGTGTTACACTGTTTTAGCGATACACAGCATACAATGGAGCAGCATATTCACAAGATGAAACATGGTAAACAAGATGTGTCATGACTTCTAAATTATTTTATTGTCACATAACCTGTTTGGTGAAGGTATTCCGTCATTCTGAAAACGACTGATAAAGTTTTGAGTTATATGACAGGTTTTATCTAATGCAGCCACCCAGGAGATATATAGGATCTGACATGAGTTGGCTTTTGAGATAAAATTTTATTAAATGAGTCTAGGGAAATGTTATTAAGCGAGCCTTTTGCGAGTTTAATAACATTTTTCCTTGACGAGTTTAATAAGATTTTATCTCAAACGCCAATGAATGTCGGATTCTTTTTATCACATAACGATATTTCATGAAATATAGATCGGATAATGCAAAACCGTTTATAGATGCACCCGCGGAAATATTCATAACCCCATTCACTTCTATGAAATACGTACAAAATGACGTCAAAAATGACGTCACACAAACAGGATATCTAACGTGTATGAGATAAGAAAATTCGTAATGGGTATATTACACTGAAAAAAAGGGAGGTTATGTGATAAAAAGTTTTTACCATCATTATCTCCTTTTCCCACAGTGTTTTTAACCTTTCAAAGACTAATTCCATTTTACCACATATAATTAGTCTGCTTTCAATGTTTTCAAGTTTGACGAGTCTGAAACTTTGTTGTCTGGTAAAGGCTTGAAATGATTTATAAAGGTTTACTTACAGGTGGCCAGAAAGCTTTGGAAAGCTCTAAAACTATTGAACATTTCAAGGTTGTTGCAGATTTGATAAAAAAAGGGGCGGACACAACCCAATTTTCAATGAAGTCTGGGGATACACCCATTCATGCCATAGTCATCCTGGTTCTAGAAAAAGAAAAAAAAGGTATGCTAAAATTCAGTTACTAAATCATTACTTACTTGGAACAGACCACTTTTGAAACGTTGTGACAGCTTTTTATAGATTGTCATAATTCTTTACCAAGCAATCCTTATTTATAACAACCATGACAAGGAAGAGTTTTGGACACATTGTGGGAAAAGGAAAAAATGCTGCTAACCGGCATTTTCTCTTTTTCCGATGATGCATTCTACTTTTTTATAGACACATTGCATTGTTCCAGCCACATGGAATCTGTCATCTGCAAATGCTTTCAAAATGAAGATTCTTAATGTGTCATTCTTAATAGCCCTTTGCTTTGCATAAATTGGTTCATTTTGCCTTTTGCCATTTTGCCTTGTTTGTCCCTAGCAACCAGTGTTAAGCCATTATGACCAGTCTTGGTTAAAGTGTATTCGACCATAATAATGGGCAAGTTTGAAGGTTAAAGTGAATTGAAAAAATTGCTGAATTCGACTTTGTTTTCATTCTTTTCACAAGTCTAAGTGTAAGTCTTATTTAAATAGATCGTGTATGACTTTTTGATGTTTTATGCGTTAGATTTTCAAAATAATCATAACAGTAGAACTAGAGTTATTTGCCCTTTATATTTGTGAAAATTGGTCTACATTACCTTGTTTACATTCTAGTATAAAGAAACATTCAGCAATTATAACAAATGAGTGTAAGTCCTTGGATGAGTTCAATTTTGAGCGTGATTGGACTATTTTTTCCCAAGTAACCTGCCCTTGGATTTGATGTTTGCACTCTAGCATCTACAAATATAAAGCAATCAGTATCAAACTTAAACAATCAACAATCCTTATAAGCATTCTTTTGCTCTGTGGATGAGGTCCAGTGAGGATGTGCTTTCCTTTTGGATCCATTAAAACAACCTTATTCACCAACCACCCACCTACCCCTCACCCTGTCTGAAGGACTACTTATTCAGGTCAGTGATGGATCCAAAAGGAAAACACATCTTCACTGGACCTTATCCACAGAGCAAAAGAATGCTTATAAGGATTGTTGATTGTTTAAGTTTGGTGTTTGTCTGGACAATAGCCACTCCGAACATAAGCCCCTATCCCGTTTTTCAATGAGGCAGTCATTAGCCGCGCAACCCAGCTGACATGAGGGACCTTAGCCCCTCGAGGCCTATCAGAAATATATCTCTGTTTAGGGTTTCGGTCCGAGATGCTGTAGGTAGGGATTTTTTTTCCAGAAACATTTTTACATTGACCATGTACCGAAATCACATCTGACAGATTTTTTTTATTTTTTTTTTTTTGTTTTCGTAGCTTAAAAAGTTTAGGGTCGGTAGCGTTTTCTAGGTAGGATTGGGAAACCCTAAACACATATTTCTTTGATAGGCCCGATCAAAATAACCTCCTGGACAATAGTCCCTGGGTCAAAATATCAATGTGGACAATAGCCCCTTAATGCAACACACAGGGCAGACACTAGTCCCTGAATCAATCTTAGTAAGCATGTAAGAAAAAAACGAAGGGCTGATGTCGGCCCTGTCGGTTGCATCAAGGGGCTATTGTCCGCATTGTAATCTTTAACAAGGAGCTAATGATTGGATTGTAATATTGATTGAGGGGCTAATGTCTGCCCTTACAATTCGACAGAAGGGATAATGTCGGTTTCGTCAAAAAAACGGACAAGGGGCTAATGTCTTGAGGGCCTACTGTCCTACATTACTTTTTAATGCATATTCATGCGTGTTTATAGAAAGAAGAAAATGTACTGAATTGTACTTAATCTTTCATTTTTGTACTCAGGTGAGTGATCTAGAACCATCATGGTCCTCTTGGTTTTTTTTTTTTTGTTGTTGTTTTTTTTTTCAGATTTTGGTTTACTTGAATTTGTATTTGACCAGTTTAAGAATGACCCTGAAAGGTACGCCCACTTAAACCCATGTCAGCAAAATAAAGCAGGGGATAGCTTGTTTCATCTAGTTGCCAAAGCCAAATACACTAACTTTGTACTCAAAGTTACAGAATTTCTTTGTGAGAGGAATGTATCAGCAAGATATATCAATAAAGAAAAGAAGCTCCCTAGTCAATACATCATGAAGAAAAATGATCGGAGATTGCAGTACCTTAGACTAGCTGCAAATGTAGCACCAGTTGGACAAAAGAAGTACGGAGTAAACAGTGCAGAAGACAAACAGGAGGATTCATCTCAAGATGAAATACATAAGGCTCCTCGTGTAGAAGAGGTGGGAAGTCTTGGTCCTAGTATTGTTGAAAAGGTACATCAAGAATCAGAGAGTTTTCAGAGGAAAAGAAGAATTGAGGAACTTATAAGGCTTTTGCCTGATGCAAAGCTTGCTGGGCTCGATAATATCTCTGATAAAGATTCTGAAACTGGTGTTTCTGATGGAGATACTATAGATAAAGGTCATGAAATAAACCAGGAAAAGGACATGCCAGTGGTCACTGAAAAACTACTAAAACAGAGAAAAGAGTCTGAGACAAAAGTAGAACAGAGAGGAACAACCAATCAAAAAGACAAAGAAAGTATTGAGGACCAGTTTGAAAAGAGTAGGGAAACTGATACAGCTGCAAAGGGAAAGAATACAAAACAAAGTGAAGATTCCGATAGAGTTATAGACATTACTGATGAAGGAGAAAAACACAAAGATGGATTAAAGAAAGTTGTCAGCACACATATTGCAAGAAATACATCTGAAGTGGACAACACTGGTAGAGAAAATGAGAGAGAAACAAGAACAGAAAAGAATATAGATATTCAACAGAACACAGACACCGATTCTACCAGTGTTATGGACATTATTCAGGATGAAACTCTCATTTATGATCGGAAACGGTCGGCGTCAAAGAGTATGTCTCTGGATAGGGAATGTAGTGATAATTCAGACAGAAAAGTGAACAGTAGTGAAATTTTCGATACTGACCACATTCCACTTAATAGAAGTGGGAAAGACTGTAGAGACATTAAAAATACTGATGGTAAAAGAGATGATCACACAGAAACTAACAGAGATGATTCAGATGAAGGAGAGGAGGAAGTGGAAGAAGAAGATAGTGAGAGTGATGATGATGAGGAAGAAGAGGAGATCGGAGATGATGAAGAGTTTGATGCTGAGGTAAATATAATTATCTATATTGAAATATATAAAAGAGAGAGAGATAGAGAGGAAGAGAGATATTATAATGCAGAAGAGGAAGGAATTTGAAATGATGAATAATTTGATGCTGAGGCAAAGTTTTGTTCACATTGAGAGCAAGAGATAAGTTGATAACAAGGAGGAAGGAGAGGAGATCGGAAATAAAAGTTAAATGGTGAGATAAATATCTTGAAATTTAGATGGAGAGAGAGAGAGATGAGGAAGAAGAGGAGATTGGATATAATCTTTCGAACATGAAAGTTTGCAACAAATCCCTAGCTCAAATACAAACTGTCCGGGCTGGGATTCAAACCTGTGTGGTAAAGATTCTCAAGGTTATCAAGGTTTATATCAAGGTTTATATCAAGGTTCAAAAGACCAAAACCTTAACCACTGAGCTAAAGAGAATTGTCCCTTATGCAAATAATTTTATATAGGAAGAAGCTATTCAGTAAGGATGGACTGATCTCCCATGACACACCCTCTCCTATATGTCATCACCTTGATGACAGAAAGTCTTATTAGGCAGTAAGTCTTTAAAATAGACAACAAATGGCCAGTCCAGGACAAGCCTCCATCTTACCCACAAGAAAGTTTGCAACAAATGCATAGCTCAAATACAAACCGCCCCAGCTGGGATTCGAACCTGTACGATCCTAGTTTTTTGAGGTTTAAAAGGCCAACTCTGTAACTACTGAGCTGAAAAGAATTTGAGCTAACACATTTGTCAGGTATTGATTTTATACAGGAAGAAGCTATGCAGTAAGGAAAGATTGATCTCTAGTAACAATAATAATACTGAGGTAAAAGTATTTTGATATGGAGTGATAAAGATATGAAGAGAGAGAGAGAGAGACATGATAATGAGGAGGAATAGGAAATTTGAGATGATGAAAGCTTTGATGCGGAGATAGAAAGTTTTGGTGTTATGCTATTAACACTTCAACACACAATCCTAAGTTTTAACAACCCTGAGAAATAATGTGTTTGAAAAACTTGTGGAACCAATATAAAATGCAGCATGTTTTCTCTTTTCCTACAATGTTTTCTACCCTTCAAAGACAACTTTGCCCATTTGAACCAAATTTGATATTGGTCTGCAAATGCTTTCAATTTGGACATGCTGAAAATATTGTTACTTGGTAGAGTTAAGTCAGGCAACTGAAAAACACACGAGTTGGGCTTTTTTACCTTTCATATTTGTTTGAGACCAAGTCTTGAATGCATTAATTTTGTCAAATCTAGTTTGTAAATAGCCCTTATTTCTGCTAGCTTATGTGACAAGGGTCCCTTCTCTGCAGATGCATTGGTAGGACATTGTCTATTGAATTTGATATGGAAAAGGAGAAACTACTGGTTTTCATTTGCCTTTGATGTAGAAATTCGACAAACTGGAGTGGGAAGTAGAGTGTACAGCCGAGGTTTGGAAGACACTCCGAGACAAACATGTCCTCCCAGAGCTTAAGAACCGCATCGTGAAAAAACTGCAACAATTGGCAAGTGGAGACTGGCATCCAGTTCTGTGTAAAAAACTGAGAAATGTCCCAAAAACACTGGATTTGTTTGAAGCAAAGTTTTCAAAGGGTAAGAGAATCAGGGTCTGTATTAAACAACCGTTCTTAAGCACATTCTTTGTCTTATTCTCAAGAATTTTCTAAATTCTAAAGTAACACAACTTATTGGCTAATCTATTTGGCTAAATCAAATGGTTTAGTCAATCAGAAGTTGCATTGCTTTCTAAATCTAGAATAGACATAGTATGAAATTAATTAATGATAGCTGAATATGGACCCGGGCACTGTAAAAACTGATAATGCTGCGTTCATTAATTTTGTAATTACAAATTACAAGACTGGCTGTTTTTTTCTTTATGCCCCCGCCACAGGGTCCGAAAATTTCCAGAAAAGGCACTCGTCCTCTAGGACAAGTGACTTTGATCCTCGCTTGTCCGACGAGAAAAACCCTTTCAATATACTAGTGTAATCGAATTTTGCCAACGCAAGAGAAACTGCTCTTGTGGATTGCACAAAACAATAGTTATTTTCTCAGGTCCTCACTTTCTTAACATTTTTTTTTTTCAGACGAAACGGAAACTTTACAACGAACCTTAAATACCGGGTTTTAAAAACCGGTACCAGTTATCCGGTCAAGTTACAGAAATTAATAAAGCCAAAACAACACAGTTTTTTGAACTGGTTTCGGGAAAGTAGTTGCGTTAATGTTATTATTATATACTTTGATACTGTCCCCATGTTTTTGCACTGGATGAAAGTATGTAATATTTTTTCATATTGCATACTTTGATATTACATACTTAAGAGCTTTTTTCGCGTGCGTTGCTAAGTACGGAACTATTTTAAAACCCGCCATTTCTCCAAAAATCAAAATATGAACGGCCGCCATTATCATAAACTTCACTGTTAGACATCACATTTTACGAACTTTTCCATGCACAGTTCTTAATAAAAACATGAAAAATAAGCAGAATGTTTGTTTCCCGAATAACAGTCACTACAAAGTTATGAAAAATTTGTCTATCGAACATGTTTATCGACGATGAAATTATTAAGCGATGGAAAATGATCCGCTGTCGCCATCTTGTTTGTTTACTTATCTTTAGCAACGGTGACGTCATCAAAAGTCAAAATTGAAAATTCCGCGAAAACACGGTATAGCGACGAAACAGATTTCTCGTCGCTTTTTGAATAAATAAGACTGTTTTTAAAAAGATAAATCAACGAATTCGATGAAAATACTGTTAAATCACGGAAAATGATGCAAACAATATCAAAGTATATCATAAAAAGTTTATTGCACTTGTATGGGAATATATTGTGTTGAACTCGTTCATTTGGCGTAGTTACCATACAAGTGCAATAACCTATAATATCGTTCGTTTTGATAATTAGCAAAGTCGCTCATATTGAATTAGGTCTACCTGGAGCATATTGTAAGATTTTTGTTTGCAATAAAAGGTCCCGGGTTATATCATTAGGCTGATTTGAAACCGGTCTTTATTTGGAGCGGGTACCAGAAAGTTTTATGTTCTGTTTCAAAATTCGATTTCCTGAATACCCTTAATTCGCTTATTCAATAATGGAATGGCCGTTTTGTCCCCTTAAGTTAAATATTCATCTGAAAAACTTGTTTTACTACCTTCTATTCACCACTCGTCCTGTCGGACAACCATGACTGATATTTCACTCGTCCTCATCCATTTCTTACTCGTAAATACGAGCGGACGAGTGAATTTTTTGGACCCTGGCCATGAAATGGGGGGGAGGCATATAGAGTTACCTGCGTCCGTCTGTGTGTGTGTGTGTGTGTTTGTGTTTGCGTGTGTGTGTGCGCGTGCGTTAGTGTGTGTGTCCCATTCTTGTCCGGAGCATAACTTCTACATTTATCAATGGATTTCAAAAACACTTCGCACACTTGTTCTCCTTAACAAGTACTAGTGTCATGCGAAAAGTTTTTTTCGATATGCCCAAGGTCGAGGTCACAGTTGAAGGTCAAATGTTTAAATTGACCTTGTCCTGAGCATAACTTCTACATTTATCAATGAATTTCAAAAAAACTTTGCACACTTGTTCTAGTGTCATGCAAAAAGTTTGTTTCGATACGCCCAAGGTCAAGGTCACAGTTCAAGATCAAATGTTTAAATTGACCTTGTCCTGAGCATAACTTCTACATTTATCAATGGATTTCAAAAAAACTTTGCACACTTGTTCTAGTGTCATGCAAAAAGTTTGTTTCGATACGCCCAAGGTCAAGGTCACAGTTGAAGGTCAAATGTTTAAATTGACTGTTCAACCCAGTTTTACATCCTGCTCAGCAGAATTGTGATATGAAGATACAGTTTTGGTTTTTAAAAAGACTCATCCAAAGAACTATGCCAGAGAATATTGAGGCTGCAAGCTACCCTTCAGCTATAGTCCAGTGTGATAATATTCGATCCAATTTGTTCCTGTCTCATAGAGGAAGTCCAACAAAGTAATTATTATTGCTATATTTCTCACTCTCATTCCCAGGGCCTGCTCTGGCTTTTTTTCTTTCGCCGCTATTTTCGCCAAAAAACTTTTTGCCACTTTTTTTATTTATGAGCCTTTTTTTTTTTCGCCACTTTTCCTAATTTATTAGCCATTTCTTTCGCCACTTTTCTTAATTTATGAGCCATTTCTTTCTACTTTTTTGCTACTTTCCTTTTTACCACCATTTATCCCCCTTTATTCTGTTCAGGTATCAGACACAGAGAATAAGATTTTTTAATGTTTCTTTCAATTTTAATTTATTTGAACAACCATGAAAACGTGAATGATGAAAATTACATAAAGTCTTTTATCATGATGGGGATTTAATTCTTTAGCACATGACACGATTTTAGACACATCCATACCCAAAGCATATACAGACATCAATTTAAATGTTGCCGAAATAGTGGAAGTTGTCTGTGATAGGATAGAATACATTGTTTGAAAAGGAGAAAATGCTGGTTACCAGCATTTTTTTTTTTCTCACAATGTTTTCATAAGTTTGCTTATTGAGGTCGTTAAAAAGTTGGCATTGTGTTGGTTCCTAAAACAAAAACAAAAAAATGGTAAAAAAACAATGTAGTTAAATTCTGTTTGAATCTAGAAGCAGACTTGTGCTGCAAGTAGACATTATTTTTTCCATGAACTTTACAGGAGAAATTATAGTATGTGATGAAAGAATTTCTGTTTGCCTACCTTGAGTGAAAAACAGTTGCATCTTACTGTCACTTTTGGATATGATTTGCTTATCAAAGAAAAAAATGAGAAACGATTTTTATCGACTTGTTGACTGAAAAGAAAATTATCTGACCATTGGGTTTTGATTGCCTTATAATTTATGACCTCATTGATGCAGAGTCACACATTACTTCAAACCCTGATATTTTTCATCAGATTACAAATAACGTCCAGAGTGATGAGCAAAGAAAAAAAAAAAACCTTCACAGCTGTAATGAGGACCAACCACAATCTTGATTCAAAAACATACCTAGGACTTGGTAAAATATAAAAGAATTAAACTTAACAAGGTTTACAGAGAAGTAATCTATTTAGTCAATAAAATAGCTGACAGGAAGGAAAAGGTGTAGGGTATTCTAAAAATAGAATGCTAAAAATAGAACACTGCACTGCAGATTTTGCTTGAGTTGCCGACGTGAGGAAGGCAAATGATTGTTTTCAAGATTTTTTAATCCTTTGGTTTACCATCCATCGTTGTAATTTATTAAAAAATATTTGTAAAGAATATCTGCAGCAGTAAGAATAAGTAATTCTGCTTTATTTTAGGACTATTCATTTATTGAGAATCAGTACTGATCGTCTGACGTCTTTTAAAACAGACGCTTTACCTGTGGAAAAAAAAGACAGGGATTCATGGGATAAAGGGGCAGATTAAGCATTTAGTAACAGATAAGGATCATAACACTCTGCTGTCTTGTCTAAATTGACAAAATTGATAAAGGATAACTGGTGTCACCCTTTGTCTTAGATTTCCAATATTTCATGAATATAGCCAGGTCGGGAATTTTTTAAGGAGAGTTTTTTCGTCGTGCAGGCTTGACGTGGCAAAGTTGAGCCATTTAAGGTGACTTTTTCGCCCTCCGAGCCCTGTAGCTTGTTCCCTGCTTCACCCTTTCTCCACTTATCTGGTGAGTTGAGACAAAAACTTGAAGAATTGCTG
Source organism: Hippopus hippopus (assembly GCA_946811185.2). Classification (NCBI taxonomy): domain Eukaryota; kingdom Metazoa; phylum Mollusca; class Bivalvia; order Cardiida; family Cardiidae; genus Hippopus; species Hippopus hippopus. The sequence continues at coordinate 31,102,436 of OX328113.1, forward strand.
ATAAAAAAAACTTTCGCCACTTATTTTCGTCAGTTAAAGAAAAAATTCGCCACTTGTTCAGAATTTTCGCATTTGGCGAAAATGGCGATCAGCAGCGTGGGCCCTGCTCATTCCTCAAGTTAAGATCTTCATAATCCTGAGTATAAGTAATCCTCAGTTGAAAGATTAAGGAAAACGCTAAATAAAAAGAAGTTAATGCTCAAAAGCAGCATTTTCTTCTTTTTCTCACAAAGTTTTCTACCATATGCAATACAAACCATATAATTTATTGTCTGCATATTGCTTTCAGCTTGGACCAGTCCTCGATTTTGTTATCAGGTATAAATAATCTTTTATCTGCTTGGCTATATATATAACAAACCTTCTTAACCCTAAGCTGTTATCCAAAACAACAATTTTCTGTAATACCTATTGATTCACTCATATGACATATCTTTGACCAATACCATTTAGCGGGGGTCATCTGTGTCTCTGACACACCTATTTCTAGTTTTTTCTTTTTTTTTTTTTTTTTTTTTCTTTTTAATCAAAGCCTATTATGGTGGTGATTAATTATCATCACTTCTGAGAGTTCTAGTTAATTTTAGGTTCAAGGATCATCTGGGAGAAGGCCATTGCTTTCTCACCTAGATGCAGCGAAGTATCGGAGCACAGACTGCACCTGGAAACAGAAGACCGCAATCAGCCTGTGCGAGGAGGGAGAATTTACTCGGAAATCATCAGAGTTTGGGATATCGTGTTTGACCACAAGAAAATCCACAAGTTTGTCTTCTTTTATCTGTTTATAACTTTAACAGTCAATATTCTACCATGGTTACAATGAAATCCTGATGAAAGCACTGTAGGAAAAAGATAAATGGCTTGTTCAAGCTATTTCCAATTTTTCCCAAAATGTTTTCTTCCTTTTTAGTGGGGTCCTGCGTGGCTCACTGGTAAAGTTGGGACTTGTAAACTTGAGGCCCCGAGTTTGAGCCCCACCTGATACCCTGGGCTTTTGCGTGGGAGTGTCCCTGGGCAAGACACTTCAGAGTCCTAGCCTAGTACTGGTGAAACACACGAAAGTTTGAGCTCTTGCTGTGATATGACCTAAATAATGTTGAAAGCAGTGTAAAACACAATAAATCAATCATAAGCAGCTTTCAATTTAAGATTCACTGCCTGTAGATGCTTTAAATTTGAAAGGGTGTGAAATGTGTTTTTTTTTTTTGGAAAAGATGTAAGACCTGAACGACAATTATTGAACTCTATTTGGCTAAGGAAATATATATACCTATTAATGACAGCCATTGTATAACAAAAATCAAGTGCAGGAGGTAATAAGTAAATGTAAATATCTTGCAAGTTGTTGGTACAACCTATTACTCAAATCACTCTTCTGTACAACATATTACTCCAAATACTCATCTCTACAACATATTTCTCCAAGCACTCACCTGTACTAATATATTACTTCAAACACACATCTCTACATATTACTTCAAACAATCATCTGAACATATTACTTCAAACAGCCATCTGTACAACATATTTCTCCAAACATTCACCTGTACAACATACTACTCCAAACACTCACCTGTACAACATATTGCTCCAAACACATGTCCGTACAACACATTACTCTAATATTACTCACATGTACAACATATAAGTCAAAACACACATCTGAACAACATATAATTCCAAACACTCACATGTACATCATTACTCCAAATACTCATCTCTACAAAATATTGCTTCAAACACTCACCTGTACAACATTTTACTCCAAACACATCTGTACAACATATCACTTCAAACACTCATCTGTACAACATATCACTTCAAACACACATCTCTACAACATATTACTCCAAACACTTACCTGTACAACATATACTTCAAATACTCACCTATACAACATAAAACTCTAAACCCACCTGTACAACATATTTCTGCAAACACTCATCTGTACAGCATATTACTTTAAACACTCTTCTGTACAACATATTTCTCCAAACACACATTTTTACAACATATTACTCCAAAAACACATATGTACATAATCTTACTCCAAACACTCACCTGTACAACATTCATCGAGGATCTCCTCCCTACAACATATTGCTTCAATTACTCATCTGTATAACATAAATTCCAAATACTCCTCTGTACAACATTATACTGTTAATAATCATCTGAACAACATATTGCTGCAAAAAGTCATATGTACAACATTTTACTTCAAAACCTGAGAGCCTGGCCGGGAAGCTGAGTGGTTAGTGTATCTGACTCATGACCTGGAGGTTGAAGGATTGATACCTGGTTGAGGGGAACCTTCTTTCCGCTGATTTTTAACCTCTGTTGCATGTGAGAAAAGTAGTGGGTGGATTTGGAAAGAAAGTTCTGTCAGTGCTGGTGTAAGAAAGCCAGGAAACACATTGCTCATAACAGGTAAAGAGTTAAAACTGCAAAATGGAAATGATGCTTTTTCCCCAGTTACTTTACTAGTTCAGTCGTTTTACGATAAGAATTAGATAAATGTGTAATAAATCAATTCATGTACAGTACACTAGTCTACTGAAAAATGTAAAAACGATCTATTAATAAGGTTTATAGAAAGCTGTCAACTGTACATAATACAGCCTTATGCAAGATATACAATTATCGATTTTTCACTTTACCCGTACTTAGCCTTACTTAACCTTTTTCTACATTGCTTGTTAAAAACAAGTTCACATTTCCATACTAGTATTTAAAATATAACATGACTTACCCGTCACATCCATAGTCCAGTTACCACATGGGACCATATTTACACCAGTCTGTTCCCAGTTTATAATGAGTTAATCCGGAATATTATGCTCCTTTACAGTCTGTCCTACACTATCAATGTACACCTGTTTTATTTCCTCAAAATCGGATGGCAAATTCTTTACAGACTTTGTGCCTTTCTGTTTAGAAAGTCCCATTCGTCTCATAAGGGATTGATCCCAGTCTTGTGTAAGCGTTACATGTCCATCATTTTCTACAAGGAGATTCTTATCCATATGTTGAATGATGCCTTGGGCGGAAGCAATGATAATGTTGTAATTAACAATTCCACCCGACTTTCGTAAGCTCTTGATTATAATCCTGAACTTCTGTATCCAATTTCTTACTTAGTTTTGTGGGTCGACCTCTTGATGAACAAGGCATTTCGGTCTTAAAAAGATGAAGATGTGGGCTTGACAAATACGACTTTTTCATATTCCGGACTGTACATTCATTTACCGGTCTACCTAACTCCTCCGAAAATTTGGGAGCTGTCCTTGCTGGTCCATGATCGATACAGTATTTTGCCATTTTGCATCTAATTTCTGCCGAGTTATTCCCATATTCCTTAGGCCGCTTATGTTTACATGATGTGGGAGTCAGTTTTTCACAAACTATATCATTAACTGCACTGGTACTTGCTGCAGCAGCAACATTGTCAATCTCCCTTGGATGGGGTAAAAACATTTTTGGAGGCGCTTTAATTTTGCATTTCCAATGCTTTAACCAGGTTTGCATAAATTCTGACATGTTCAGTGATAAAACACATATGACGAACTAATAAGACCAACAATTTGGATTTAATCTCTTGAATATCGCTCACTACATGTATTAATATAGCCACAGGCAAGACATATACTCTGTGTGATATAAGAGTTGCTACCCTTGTTCTATTAATGCTCATTTTCACACTTGGTTATACTTATGTTATTTTTGGTTACAGATTTGAAATATTAACCCAGAATTTGAAGAAGACCATTTATTTTGGTGGTAAAGGTAAGATGTGCCAAAATAAATCGCCGCCAATAAACCAAAAAGAAAAAACCGCCAAATGTGGACACGGTCAATACATCTTCAGTATTAGTCTAAACACTCACCTGTAAAACATTACTCCAAGCACACATCATTCTGTACAGCATATTATAATACTCACCTATACAAATATTACTCCAAACACTCGTATGTACAACATAATGATCCAAATACTCACCAGTACAACCTATTGCTCCAAACACTCATCTGTACAACATATTACTCCAAAGACACATCTGCACAATATATTGCTCCAAACACTCATCTGTACAAAATATAAAATATAATTCCCAAATACACATCTGTACAACATAGTGCTCAAAAGACTCACCTGTACAACATATCACTTGCGACACTCTTCTCTACAACATATTACTCCAAACACTCACCTGTACATTACTCCAAATACACATCTCTACAATATATTGCTTCAAGCACTCGCTTGTACGACATATTACTCCAAATGCACATCTGTACAACTTACTACCTCAAATACTCACCTGTACAACATTTTTCAAAACACACACTTGTACAACACATTAGTCTAAACACACACCTGTAAAACATATTACTTCAAACACTCACCTGTACATTATTCTAAATACACATCTCTACGATATATTGCTTCAAGCACTCACCTGTACAACATATAACTCCAAATGCACATCTGTACAACATAGTACTTAATACTCATCTGTACAACATAATTCTCCAAACACACACATGTACAACATATTACTTCAAATACTCACCTTTACATTATATGACTCCAAACACTCACCTTTACAACATAAAACTCTTTACCCCCACCTGTTCAACATATTACTCTAAACACTCATCTGATGAACATATTGCTCCAGACAGACATCTGTACAACATATTACTCCAAACACTCACCTATTCAGTATAAATCAAAATACTATTCTCTACAACATATTGCTTGAAGCACTCACCTGTACAACATATTACTCCAAACACACATCTGTACAGTTTATTTCTTCAAACACTCATCTGTACAACATTTCGCTTCAAAAACTCACCTGTACAACATATTACTTCAAACACTCATCTGTACAACATATTACTTAGAACATTCATATATACAATATATATTTAATAAATATATGTGTAAACAGGTGTATGTTTATATGTTTCGATAAAGAAAAGATTTGTATGTGTATGTGTATGTGGGGGTGTGCGTGTAACACCATGACTTGTATATATGTATCTAAGGATGAGAAAAACGATTGAAAGGGTTGAACTGCTATGTGCCCACTGTGCACTAATTACTGATATCAAGGTTCCATAAATATAGAAATATCTGTACCAAGTCACTGTAGGAGACTGAGATAGAGTAATAGCTTTAAATTTCAGATGGCATAATGGAGGATTTTTGGCACCATTGAGTTATTGTTTTGAATAAGATCTTTCCACTTAAATTCATCACCTATAGATCTGGTGTTATATTGCAACAGATGTAACACAGTTTTTTATTTAGCATCAAAAACACTTGTTCATCTGCAAATTAACTGCCCTATACAAGTATCTCCAGCTGCTATTTCCATCCAATAATATCAATTTTGTTTGTAGCTATGTAATTACCCAGAGCAATTAGTTAACTTGCCATGATGAGCTACTTGCCATGGGCACGATACAGTTTGCCATTTGCATGCTTCTGATACTATCAAAATAATCACAGTCAGAATAAATCTCAAATACGTGAACCGTAGCTCACAGTGAATTCGGTACATTTCATTCAAGTCTATCTGTGTTTAGATATGAACTAGTCATCCACTTTGTATATATGTACATAATAGAGGGCCTCATGGAAGATTAGTTTTGTAACTAAATGTGTAACCCTCTCAAAATAAAGTCGATGATTATTATTATTATTACAATATATTATTCCAATATTCATCTGTTCAACATACCATCCAAGCACACATTTGTACAACATAATTATTACTTCAAACACTCATATCTACAACATATTGATCCAAACACTGACCTGTACAACATTTTTCTCCAAACACATGTCTGTACAACGTATTACTCCAAACACACATCTGTACAACATTTTACTCCCAACACACATCTAAAAACATATTGCTCCAAAAACGCATCTGAACAACATATTGCTCCAAACACTCATCTGACAACATATTACTCAAAACACTCATCTCTACAATATATTACTTCATACACTCACCTGTACAACATTTTACTCCAAATACTAATCTGTCCAACATATCACTCAAAACACTTACCGGTACTATTGCTTCAAACACACATCTGTACAACATATTGCTCCAAACTCATCTGTACAACGTATTATTCAAAACACTCATCTGTACAACATATTGCTTTAAACATTCACCTGTACAAAATTTTACTCCAAACACATCTGTACAACATTTTACTCCAAAACCTCATCTGTACAACATATTACTCCAAACATTCATCTGTACATGTCTTTAAACACTCATCTGTACAACATATGTCTTCAAACACTCATCTGTACATTGTACTGCTTCAAATATTCATATATACAATATACTGTTCCAAACACTCATGTGTACAACATATTACTCCAAACACATATGTACACCATATCATCCAAACACTCATCTCTACAACATATTACTCCAAACACACATTTGTACTACTCCAAACACATATGTGTACACCATATATTACTCCAAACATTCATCCGCTTAACATATTACTGTGAATACTCATCTGTACAATATGTTACTGTAAATTCTTGTCTGTATATATATGGGATCCTATGTGGCTCTGGTAGACTATAGAACTCGTAACCTGGAGGCTCAGGTTCAAGCACTAGGTTTTTAGATGGAGTGTCTTAGGGCAAGACACATCAGAGCCATAGCCTAGTACTGGTGACACAGATGACATGAACAAATGAGCTGTGGCCAAAATATGACTGGAATAATGTTGAAAGTGGGGTAAAACACCAGTCAAACAATCTGCACATGGTTTTACTCAAAATAGTTACAATATATAACTTCAAATACTCACCAGTTTACTACATTACTCCAAATACTCATCTATACAACATATTTATTCAGATATCTGTACATATTACAGTTCGAGTCATCTGTATAACATATTTATTCCAAAACTCATCGGTAAAACATATCACTCCAAATACACAACATTTTCTTTCAAACACAGGTCATTTCTACGTTACACCTATTAGGTTGGTATATTACTCAAAACACATGTCAACACATCACTCCAAACACATATCAGTGCACTATATTACATTTTACACAGGTTAGAATGCCATTTTACTTCAAACAAAGGTCAATGCAAATTATTACTGCAACTGTACCATGGTACACTATTTCACTTCATGCACATATCAGTATAACATATCACTCCAAATCCAGGTCTATGCAATATATTAATCCAGATTCAGGTCGGTATGACATGTTACTCCACAGACATATCAGTGTAACATGTTTCTCCAGTTACATGTCAGCTCAACATGTTAAACACATGTCAGTACATGTCAGTGACATGTACTCCAATCACATGTCAGTGTAACATATTTCTAGGAGGTCAGTACAACCTATTAATCTGAACACATGTCAGTAAAACATGTTACTCCAAGCACATGTCTGTACAACACGCTAATCGAAACAAATGTCAGTAAAATATGTTAATCCAAGCACATGACAGTACAACATGTTATTCCTAGCACATGTCGGTACAGCATGTTTATCCAAACACTTGCTAGTACATGTTATTCAAAACACATTTAGTAGGAAAAGGTGTATTTGAGTTGAAAAAACAAAACAGCTGTCTAGAGAAATACGTAGCCACTACTTCATGATTTGATTGTGATGATTCTTTCCCCTTCTTTCCTTTTATTTATTTTACACTTGAGTTAATTTAGAAAAGTTTCTAATCAATGTAAAAAAAGACAGGTATTTACCTCATTTCTGCATCAGTCCTATAATTTATTTTTAGATCTGTTGAGAGGATAAAGAAGTCCCACCAGCGTGGAGAGGAGTGTATCATACAGAAAAAACTTCGAGGACAGAAGACGGACGTGTCACAGCTTACCTTGTATCGAGGGTGCAGAATTTATCCAAAAAAATTTGCAGAGAATGATATACCTGTGGAACAGGAAGAGGTATGTTAGCTTCCCTAAGCTGTTTACAATATTACCCAACATTTTAATGACCCAAAAGACAAACTTTGAAGAAAAAGAGGAAAATATGGATGACCAGAAAGACTAAGAAAGACTGATTACTGAATAAAAAAATCTTTAACCAAATAATCCCATGTTTGTATAACTCAGATGAACAACGTTATGTAGATTTAGAGAACACTATGAACATTTAGAGAACATTAAGTGAAAAGAAGTAAATGCTGATAAGCAGTATTTTCTACCCTTAGCACAGACAAAGACCCATCTTTTTAGCCTTGTTTAAGGTTTCATCTTCAACTGCATTCAATATAGTCATGTCTAAAAGTGTGGTGTCAGATTAACAAGTTAACTCTTTACTTCACAATCCTCAATTTTAAGCACAGCTACTTTTGGAGAAAACAAGTTATTGTCATAGCCCTGGCATGGTTTGCACCGTTGTCATGCAAAAACTTTAACATTTTGCAATATCTCTGTTATTACTAAAGATATTTACTTCAAACTTGGACTAGTTGTTAACTACCAAAAGGGTAACCAATACAAAAGGGCAGGTACATATCAAAGCATTTTGACACAATTTTGTCCCTTTTTCAACTTAAAATTTTCACTGAAAATCAAGCACTTGCAGCCAAGCTTTGGTACCTACATGTGGTGCTTTTGTTTGGCCCTGAAAGAGAAGGCTTTTGAAATCAGCATGGGAAGAAGAAAAATTGCTGGTAATCTGCATTTTCTCCTATACTCACTTTCTTTTGTCTCTGTAAAAGAAATCATATTTTGAGCTACATTTCAATGTCATCTGCATATACTTGAAGTCAACCAGCATTCTCTTCTTTTCCCATAATGTTTTTAAAGCCTTTTTCTTCAGTCTCAGTTATGTTTATTCTCTATTCACAATCATAGGAATTGCAACAATTCTTTCCACCAGCAAGTTCGAACGAAACAGAGTACCACATCCTGAAATTTTACACGTTTTCATCAACGCTAGTGAGCCATGTTATGCAGAACATTGAAGCAAAAGTAGACTTTCCGTTCAAAATGACAGACCTAGAACATGCTATTATAAATGTGGCATCAAAAGCTCCCATACTGTTGTTGGGAAGGAGTGGAACTGGTATTATATAATTCTTTGCTGTTTTTGCAGCTTTTTAAGTAAATTAACTTTCGTTGTTTGCTTGAATTGGTGTTTATCAGTGCTTTAACGGCTAAGGACATATCACGGTGGCCAGAGCATTGACACATGTGTTTAATGGCTTTCTCATACCAGTACTGACACAACTTTCTTTCCAGGTCACTGACTACATTCTCACATGCATCAGAAGTGAGAGGCAAAAAATCACCAGAAAGGAAAGTTTGCCTCAACTAGATATCAAACCTGCACTGACCAGGTCAGGAGTCCGATACACGACCCGCTGAGCTGCTGGGCCAGGCTAGTAAATTAACAGTAGCCACATAATTGTTTTGATTGTTTACCACATGACAAAATTTAAGATTTGTTAAAAAAAAAGCATTTGCAGATGAAAAAGTAAATGTGAATCAAAAATTGTAGCTTAATTTTAGACAAGTAGAAAACATAGTGAAAAAAATGGAGAAAATGCTGGTTACCAGCATTTTCTCCTATTCCCACAATGTTTTGGCCGAAAGTAAACAATGCAGTTGTTAAATGCATTTAAACTCATAACCCATCATTTAAAAGTATAGAAATTATTATGAAGATGAAAGTCTTGTCATTGTACAGTCAATCCAACTCTTAGTCGCTGGCAAAAAAAAATGAATGTTAAAACTAGGTAAAAAGTAAGCAAAAGAAAGAGTGACTTGGCGACTTTTCCTTAGTTTTAAAATGTATTAAAACCCTTTACCACACAATCCTGTCTTTTAATGGCCCCTAGGAAGAAGGCTTTTGAAAACATTGTGGGAAAAGAAGAAAATGCTGGTAACCAGCAAAAATTTCCTTTTCCCACAATGTTTCTACCCTTTGATTCACAAAATTTCCTACTCTGAGTAACATTTAATATCTCTTCTACAAACGCTTTCAATTTGGACTAGGCTAGAACTTTGTTGTTTGGTAAAGATCTATTGCATACCTGTCTACATATATATACTTTATGCCTTCATGTGAAATCTGCAGAGAAATTATTCATGTGTGGCAGTGTTACCTTTCTTTTTGGACAACACTGTAATATGTAAGTGAATGATTCATGTTGATGGTATACATAAGGGTTGTGTTGAAATTATCTGTGTTTTGAATGTTTTTTTTTTCCTCTCAGGAGTTAACTTTTACCCAACCTTAACAATCCTGAGAAAAAGGATTTGGCTTTGAAAAATGCGGGTAAAGGAGAAAACGTTGGTAGCCAGCATTTTCACCTTTTCCCACAATGTTTTTTACCCTTTCACTTACATATACCATAATTTGAGCAGCATTTATTTGGTCGTGTGCATTGAGTTAAGACATGTCAAAAATGTTTTTTATTTGGTAGATCCATCCTTATCGAAAGCACTTGTTGACACTAAATTACAGTTTGCTTTAACTAAAATGAGGGAGAATGATGTTGAAAAAGGAGAAATGCTGCTAACACCTTTTCTTCCTTTTACCACTGTGTTTTCAAAAGTTTTCCTTGTTAAGGTTGTGAAAACTCAGGATTGTGTGGTAAAGGTTTAAATTGATAACAGCTTAATTTTCTTTGTTTGGCAGGGAAGACTACTTGTTGTCTTTATAGACTGTGGAGTAAGTTTCATGGATATTGGACAATGGCTAGGGAGGCTGATGCCCCCTTATTACCTCGAGGTTGTGAGTTTGTCAATACAGAAGTGCCTGATGACGGAAACCAGGAGGATGATAATGGTAAAATTTATTTATAAATTTAATTGAAATTTTAATGAAAGCCTGCCTCCTATGGTAACTGGAGCATGGGCATTTTTAATTATTCTTGGTAGAATATCACATGAGTCTATGTCCCTTTGAATTTTTAGCTGAGCCATTTTCTAAGATAATGGCGACGTATTGTCATAGCCTTGTCATCGTTCGTGTAGTGTTTATGCTAAACCTTTGACATTTTATGGTATCTGTCGTCAGCATCTTTGTGTAGAAATTTTGACATTTTGTAATACCTGTGTTATTAATTAAAACTTGGATAAGTTGTTAACCATCAAGAGGGGAAGCTATCACTTACAATACTGAATTATATTGGACCACTTCAATTATGAAAAGAATCTGCAACCCAGAATTTTCATTGTCATTATGGCCAGAATATGTAACAAGGTAGTGGAAAGTGTAGATCCAAGATCAGAGTGTACGTCTTGTGCAGTCTGGTCTTGATCTTAACTGTCCGCAAAACCCACATAAATTGGTTCCAGCACTTTATGGGCTATACAACAAAGGCAGGTAACCATCAAGGTGTTTTTTACACAGTCATGTCCCTTCTTTGATGGAGAATTTTTACTGAAAAGTAACTGCCCCAAGTGTTTGCATCTGCATGCAGTGCTCTTGTCTTCTGTTCCAACTAGGTTTCCAAGAAACTTCTTCATCAGGGTTGTAAGAGATGGGGCTGTCTGGAAAGATTTAAATCTTTACTAGATGGCACATTTTCAGACTGGCCCAAATTGAAAAAAATTTTATTTGAAACCATTAAATGTGGCTAAAATAATGGAATTTGTCTCTGAAAGAGTAGAAAACATTGTATGAAATGGAGAAAGTGATGTTTACAAGCGTTTTTTTTTTCTCCCACAATGTTTACAAAGGACTCCCCAAAAAGGTTGTTTAAATTCTTGATTGTGTATGGTCTGATATTTCATTGTAATGACCAGAGAAAAATACTGATTTCATATTTTCTAACTCTTCAATTGAAGAGGAAAACAGTAGCTCCTGCACACTAGTTACCTAGGTAAATAGTGTGTGCCATTCAACAAGACAAAAATATAATGTAATTCTCGTTCTTTACGTAACATTATAATTCATTGCCATGTGGAGGGGGTATCCCACAGGGAATTACCGAAACCAACCATGAGAATCCTAACAAAAAAGGGTTAGAGGCATGAAATAAATAGATTTTTTTCAGCGAAAGATGGAAATTTATTTTATCTCGTGAAGGTCATTGGTAATATTTTCACTTGTGAAATGATGGTGTTCACTCGATGAAACGATTTTTTTTTATCTTTCTCCAAAATAAATATCCCCCATTTGTTTTTCTTAAAGCTGATTCTCAAGATGAAAATGTTGCCGATGCTGAAGATGCTGTCAGTCAGTCACAACTGGCAATTGCTGCGCAGAATGACCAGACAACTGCTGAGTGTGACCATGTCCATCAATTATTCATTACCAAAAATCTTGTGTTGTGTAGCGAAGTACAGAAGAACTTCCGAGAGTTAAGCCATGCGGATGACTTGATGAGAGAACATGTTCAACACGAGGAAGATGAGTTGCCGGACAAGCTACAAGATGTCGGGGATTTTTCATATCCACTGTTTCTGACGTCAAGACAGTTGTTGATGATGCTGGATGCTTCCATTGGTCAGCCATACTTTTTTGATCGTAAGGATGATGGAAGTTTGAAGGTAGGTTAACATTCTGTAATCTTTCAAAGCCTGATTGGGGATTCAGTGCATCTCCTTGATGCATTATACCAAGCAAGTCATCACATAATTAAGGATTTATAAAGTCCACTTTGTCAAACAATTGACTGGAGGTTGATTGGTCCTTTGTCACTCAGAAAGTTTACAAATATCAATAAGTATTGACCCAGATTAGCCTGAGAGGACTGCGCAGGCTGACCTGGGTTGATACATTATGCAGATATATAGGCTTTTCACCTTGCATGGCTATATTATACATTTTCAGTTTGTTTTTAAAAAATGAATATTGCAATATCAATGCTGTTTTTTGTAAGAAATTCTGGCATAGAAGCAAACAGAATAGATCAATCAGACAGCACATTCTCTGCAGTCTGATCTTGATTTACACCGTCCACATAGGCAATAAAATTCTGGTTCAACGCTACACAGGTTAATTAGATTATTTCAATAAGCAAAGCTGAAATTAGTGTATTTGTTACATCACAGGCCTTTGAAACTCAATTGATTTATCACGAAACACTAAAACTTGTATCACATGATCATTGGACACCATTACTAAAAATAGCACACTTGCTCATCACTTCTTTACCATGTTATCATATATAATAAAGAATTGATGCACCAGTATGCTATTTTTAATAACGGTGTCTGATGAGTAAGCAATCAAAATTTTGGTGTTCCATAATAAACCAATAAAATTTGGTTGCCTATGGTTACATCAAACTTTTTATTACAGGCTGATGTTGAAGGCTGGTCAGATGATGGTCCCCTGAGTGTTCTACCACTACTAGATGAGGACTCTGAGAGCGAAGATGAGGAAGGGACCCAGTATCATGAAGATGAAGAAGAAGATCATGACCCCGAAGTCCTTCAAACATCCTCAAGGAAGAAAAAGGTTTTGAAAAGATCTGTGGCCAAATTTAATCATTTACTACACAGTCCGAACTTTTAGCTAACCTGAGAACTAAAGCGTTTGAAAACATTGTAGGAAAAGTAGAAAATGCTGGTAACCAGCATATTCTCCTTTTCACACAATGTTTTCTACCATATCAGTGCAAAAGAGCATAATTAGAGCCACAGTAAAATTGTTATGTGTAAATGCTTTCAGTTGGTGACTCCAATTTTTTGTTGTTTTTTTAGGTGTAAACGTAAATGTTAGAGTCTAGTTAAAATTGCATTTTGATCTTTTATATCTAAACTTTTTTTTTACTACATTTCAAAGGAATGCAATCAAAAAGTCTTGTTACTTTCAATAGTTGGAATTATAATTCAGAATGGCTGAATGTACACTACACATGTATAATAGCTGATCAAAGCTTACATGTCTGATTTTTTCTGTCATACATGAATCAAGGGTAATGTATGATTTCTTTTAACAATTGAATTTGCCTTTACCAGGATTTATTAATCCTTCATCACACAGTCCAGACTATAGTCGACCATTAGAAAGAAAGGTTTTGAAAACATTGTGGGAAAAGGAGATAATACATTTTCTTCTTTTCCAACATTTTTTTTTACCCTTTCCAAAACAAACTTCAATTTCTGAGTCACATGTATTTTGTTGTTTGGATGTGCTTTCAATTTGGACAAGTCTGAAATTTTGATGTTTGGTAAAGAGTTAAGTGTAATGTCTCTTATTTTTTCTCTTGATGTGAAATAGCCACTAGTCTAGCTAGAGTTCACTCATCACGACCAGGTGAATTTTCAAACCCTTCTGGTCGCTCAGCTTGTAATGTTCAAGGCTTGTAACCCATGAGTTGTATGTTCAAATCTAAGTAGACCATGATTATAAGGAGGATAGATGATTCCGAGTGTGAATATATTCTTCACTGAATTTTTTTTTTTGTGATTTTTATGTTGGCAAGCAGCTGGTTTCTTAAAAACACTCTTGTGCAATGTACCTGTATATAAAGTTCTTGAAACTTATGAATAGGTGCAATGGCTACCATTGTATATATAGCTGAAATAACATGTTCTATACAGTTTGGTCTTGATCTACTCTGTCCACAAAAGATATTATGATGAAATGGTTAAACTCAAAAAAAAAAAAAGCTCCACTATAATTTCAGGTTGATCCAAGAAGGGAGATAACTTACCAAGTCTTTGTTGAAGAAGTTTGGCCCAAGATCAAAAAGAAGATGAGTTACCATCCTTCATTGGTGTGGACAGAAATCATGTCATTTATCAAGGTATGATAGTCACTGTTCCAGTATCAAACAAGACAAATTTATGATGCATGGCATCATAGAAGCCGCAATCTTTTGGTAGACAATTTCAGAAATATTTACTTTCTAGAAAAAATGTGATGACTTTTTTGTATCTATTCCCCCCCCCCACCCCCCCCCCACACACACAAACGGAAGATCATGACAAATGATACTAAAATGCTGGATAAAGAAAGCAGAAGTTAAGAGAGGAATCTTAAATTATCTTGTACCATTATTATCACCATAATCATCATTATCATTTAAAGTGATGATGCGTATGTGAGAAAACATGTAAAAGCATTGGAATTTTCAAATTTCTACTCAAAGTTTGAAAATGGAGAAACTGTGCATGAATTCAAGTACAGAATTTTTCATTATTAAATGATTTTAAAAAGCAAACTTCTGTAGGGGCATCAAAGGCCAAACTGCAGAATTATGTAAGTTAGTAATTATTCAAAGTGATATTTAGATCGTTATTCACGTACATGTAAATCTACATGTATTTACAATTTTTTAGTGATATTTTCTTTGTGTTTCATTTTTTTACAAAAAGAAAAAAGAAGAAAGAAAAAAATATTCAACAACTTTCTTCTAAAACATTATCATTTTGCTTGTCAAAAAGAATCTTAGCCTGCTTGTAACAAAGTGAATCTTTACATTTCTACTCCAGAATTAGAGGCTTTTGCATAGTATTTCCAAAATTCTTCTGATCATAGCCTTCACAGTTGGCGCAAACCACTAAAAAAAAAAAAAAAAAAAATTATTTTTTCAGGTCTCTAAGGATCTGGATATATTCAATAACAACAGAGTAACTATTACTAACGATATATCGTTTAATAAAAATTAGCTTGAACCATTTTCTGCAAATGCCTTGTACAAACCTATAAAACTTCTAATGTAAACTTCAGGAGCCATTCAAACCCTTGACCAGCAGCGACGTAAAAAGTTTTATATACACAGTGATAGGTTTGGTAATAACTTTATCCTTTCAACTACACCGAATGAAATTAATATACTGAGTAAGGAAAATGAAACAAGAAATTTTTACATTTACAATGTCTTATAAAATATTTAAAAAATATTACACAGGCTTATATAGTGTCTGATCTTGATCTATTTCTGTCATTTTCAAACAGTTTCAACCCTTAGAGCACTATGCACCACTTTGATATTTTTTGTGGACAACATACATCACGATCCATACATTTTCACGGGTATTGTAGATCAGGACCTTACTGTACAGAACTTACAGTCTGATCATAACAGCTTCGACACCCAATACATTAAATGCTAAATTTTACAGGGCTCATAAGGTAGATCGTCCATGTTACAAAATTCCATGAGGCTAAAGTGTCGACGAAGGGAAGAAAAAGGGTTATCTCTTCACAAGTAGGCTTATTCTATAAATAGCTGATGTCAGCTCTAACTGTGTCGGGAGGTAACCAATCTATACCTTGATCAAAGGTTAACCGCCCTATTATCTTTACAGATTAAAACTGGACGAAACACTTGTACATAAAATTGATTCTGATTATCATATTCTAAGATGCTCTCCATCTCATAATTATCATTAGTTTGTTTTGCAAAAAAGTAGACAAACGTGAAAACCGTTTAGAGGTGGGAGAGCCTATGATAAACGGAAAGCATTATAATTTCGTTTGGGAACAAGGAAGGAATCCTTTAAGTTGGAAAAGTTCGAGGGACTAGCCATTACAAGAAAGTTTATTTTTCTATATTTTCATTGTTATTTGAGAATGAACTTATATTGCAAGAAAACCAGACTTGATGTTCATGTAGGTCCGATTGAATATTTCAGAAAGAGTCATGTGGAGTAATTTTGTAACACTAACACGACATTATTAGGAAATTTCTAAAAACAATAACCAGTCGAATAATAACCGATCATCTACATGGTAAATAGTTTAGGTACATTCCTACTGGAAGCCGCTTTCGAGCGGCTTCCAATAAATAGAAGATATTTGTTTATTTCGGTGAAATATCGAAACTTATTTCATCAGATGTTCATCATTGGTAATATTAGTGCTGATGTTCATAAGATGAGATAAAGTTTGATCTTTCACTGAAAAAACAAATGTTCTATATATTTCATGCTTTTTACCCCTTTTTTGATGAGATTTTCATCGAAATCCAGCACAATTGTTTTTCATAATTCCCTGTGGTATACCCCCTCTACAAAGCAACGCACTACAATTTTACTTAAAGCCCAAGAAATGTAGGGTAAATGCGCGTAAATTACGTCATATTTCCGCCTTGTTGAATGGCGCACACTGTTAATTAGGTAACTAGTGCACAGGAACTACTGTTTTTGCCTTCAATTGAAGAGTTAGAAAATATAAAATAGGTATTTTCGCTGGTCATAACCATGAAATATCAAATCATATTCCACCATTATTTCTAGATAAACAACAGAAAAACATCAAATAAACAAGTGTTACATATTGTTGTATGAAAATAACCTGTAGCAGTTTATGGTGAGTTAAGAGAAATTGTTGGTAATTTGTCTTGTTCTTGAAATGTTTTATTGAACTGTCTTTAATATGTCCAGTTGTTGAAACATTTGGTTAAATTGTCTTTACAGAAAAAATTTTGCATGTGAACATAAATGTTTTTCTTTGTGAAGGCCAAGCTCAGTTGGCAATATGTAGGTCTGGATATTCAGAGGCCGCAAGTTGGAGTCACTACAGTGCTTAGGTTTTAATGAAATTTGTTGCTACGCACTGTCTTGTCTCACAGGAACAAAGACAAGTTTACTACTTGTCATCTAACAGAGAGGGAACTGTTATCCAGTGAATTAAATTTAAGGACTTATAATTGAAAGCATTTGCAGATCACTAATGTATCTCTGATTATGGAATTTGTGGTATTTGGATAGAAAACATTGTGCTGATTATCATCATTTTCTCCTTTTTCCACAATGTTTTCAAAACATTTCTCTGTAAGGTTCATTGAATTTCGTAATTCTTTGGTAAAGGATTAACCCATTACCACACAATGACGACTTTTAACACCCCTGAAAGGGATGGCTTTTGAAAACATTGTGGGAAAAGGAGAAAATGCTGGTTACCAGCATTTTCTCCTTTTCCCACAATGTTTTCTACCCTATCAAAGAAAACTCATTTCATATGAGCCACATTGAAACTGTCATCAGCAAATGCTTTCAATTCGGACAGGTCTAAAATCTTGTCATGTGGTAAAGGGTTAAATACCAGGGAACTATTTCACTAAAAAATATACGCAAACTTGCATCAAGAATTTCATAAGTTTTAGTGCAAGTCCAAGTTTTGCATTTTACTAAAGTTTTCGTAGCTAAGTTGGAACATAAGTTTTTGTGTAACTGTAAGTGCAACAAGATAGGTCGAAAGTAAGGACATGGGCCGAAGTGTGGAGGCATTTTGTGTATTGCGCCATCAAAGAGGAAGAAATTTGGGAAATCCTCACAGTTATCCGCAGCAGTCATAAGTTTTATATTTTTTGACAATTTTTTTTTTTTTGGATCATGTGTACAGTATTCATATTTGATGAATGGGACTGAAAAATGAAATGTAGGGTAAATGCCTGTAAATCATGTAAAATTTCTCTTTGGTTGAACTGCATGCACTGTTTACTGAGGTAACAACAGTACGGGAACTACTGTTCCTAGATTCAAATGAAGAGCTATAGAAATATTTACTTACCCAAATTCACAAGGTTACAAAAATTTAGTGACATAGGCATAACATTTCAAAAGTTCTCAAGCAAAAACGTACAAATTTTTAGTAAAAGTGTACCCTGATCTTTTATAAAATTTTTGTCATTCTTTCATAATTAGTCCCCTACCGGTGAAGCCGATGGGGACTTTAGATTTGCACTCCATCTGTCCGTCTGTTTGTCCGTCCGTCCGTCTGTCAGTCTGGCAAATCAGTTTTCCGGACTTTTTTCTAAACGCTGGCAGATATTGAGCTGATTTTTGTTGTGTAAGTCAACCACCATGAGTTACAGATCAAGTTCGAGTTTCATTCCGGTCCACTGAATTTTGACGAAATTACGGGCCTTGGACTTAGAAATTTTGAAGGAAAAAACAGTTTTCCGGAATTTTTTTCTAAACGCTGGTAGATATTGAGCTCATTTTTGATGTGCAAGTCAACAACCATGAATCACAGATCAAGTTCGAGTTTCGTTCTGGTCCACTGATTTTTTAAGAAATTACGGGCCTTGGACTTAGAAGTTTTCACTGAAAAAACAGTTTTCCGGACTTTTTTTCTAAACGCTGGTAGATATTGTGCTGATTTTTGGTGTGTAAGTCAACCACTATGAGTTACAGGTCAAGTTTGAGTTTCGTTACGGTTCACTGATTATTGACGAAATTACGGGCCTTGGACTTGGAAATTTTCACTGAAAAAACAGTTTTCCGGACTTTTTTCTAAATGCTGGTAGATATTGAGCTGTTTTTTGGTGTGCAAGTCAACTACCATGAGTTACAGATCAAGTTTGAGTTTCGTTCCGGTCCACTGATTTTTTAAGAAATTATGGGCCTTGGACTTAGAAATTTTAACGGAAAAAAGTTTCCTGCACGTTTTTCTAAACGCTGGCAGATATTGAGCTGATTTTTGTAGTGTAAGTCAACCACTGTGAGTTACATATCAAGTTTTAGTTTCCTTTCGGAAATTTTCACCCCCCAGAAAAATGTTCAAGTTTTGTTCTGGTCCATTGATTTTTTAAGAAATATGGGCCTTGGACTTAGAAAATTTCACAGAAAAAACAGTTTTCCTGACTTTTTTACTTACAGTGCACGTGTTTGGTATGTAGGTACCTGTCATTGATACCGATCTTCTGTGGGTTATATGTCCAAGGTCAAGGTCAAAAATTTTAACCCTTATCATGAAAACTTATCCTCAACACTTTCCATAGTCATTTCTCTGTATATTTTTAATTACTTAAGTTATAATACTTATACATGGTAAGCTGGTACCTCTCATTGGTACACACCTGCTGATAAGGTCAAGGTCATCTCACAAGGTAAAGGTCATATTTCTGAAAATTTGCTTTTACGGGGGCATTTGTGTGTCACAAACACATATTGTCTTAGTAAAACTTCTTCAGTGAACTTACTTTAACGAGGAAAATGCTTATATATCTGGCTTTCATTAAAGCATTGCATACAAAGACAGACACAATGCTTATAATTCTGAAAGGGGGTCAGATACGTTCTTTCTCCTCCACAGAGTTTCACAAACTATACCTGCCAGCAATATAAACGGCCGGTAGGGGACTTAGTATTGCATAGCAATACTGTCAGAATGTTTGTTTATTTTAGTAACTTTATTTTCAGGGATCTTTTGAAGCTCTTTCTAAGCAGGAAGGTTTTCTGTCAGTGGATGATTATCTGAAACTCGGGAAGAAACGTGCGCCCAACTTTTCTGCAGAAAGGGAACCGATTCATAGATGCTTCAGACGCTATGAACATTTCAAGAAGCAGCATCACCTTTTTGACGAGACTGATCTTGTGCAAAATATATATAGACGTCTTGGCCGACTTGGCAATCGTCCCTGGGTGATACATGAAGTTTATGTTGACGAGACCCAAGATTTTACCCAAGCAGAACTTTGTCTTCTGATTCAAATATGCCAAAATCCAAATGATATGTTCTTAACAGGTAACTAATCCTGGAAGAAATTACGTGTATACAAATTTATTTTTGATACTGTACTCCCCTCTCTCTTACTAGAATATTCCAAAATTACGGAAAGCGTAATTCTGCTTGATAGTTTTTAACTGGAAGAGTTTTTAGCTCACCGGAGCGTTGTGTGCTCAAGATTAGCCTTTTTTATTGTGCTTTGTCAGTTGTCAGTCATTCTTTTTCTATCGTACATTGTCAACTTTTACCTTGTGTATGCTCTAGAAGTCACATTTTCAGTGTGACACTTGTGAAACTTAGAATATCTTGGACGGCTTTAAAATCAGGTAGAAAAAAAAAGGTAATTGGGGATATGTTTTAATCAAAACTTTGGTACACTGTAGTGGCCACATTTTCTGTTCAGTACTCAAAATCAGCAGTCATAATATTTGTCTTGATGACGTCTTGGGCCAGTATGAAACTGGGTCATGTCAGGTAACAAAATAGGTCATTGGGACAAATCCCAGGAAAAAAACTTTATGTGAACTTTAGAAGTCAAATTTTCAGTCGAGTACATATGAAACTTGGTCAGAATATTTGTCTCATTAGACTAGCGAAGCTAGTCTATAGGCATCCAGATTGACTCAGATGCAAAGTAAACAAAAAGCCCCACAGTTGCCAAATACAGCCTCACAGAAAAATAATTCTCTCTATTAGCAGTCTTAATTCTGTTATATATGACAATTTTGACAAAAACCAGAAAATCTCTACCATCCCAATTTCAACATGTCTACTTAAAAAGTAACAGACTGAACAATATGGCATTGTTAAGATACAAGATGTTTGCTTATATGTAAATTAAGTGACCTATGCAAATCAGGCTCTTACACATACATGTATTCCTACAGCAGTAACATTATCAATGAATCTAAAAGTAGATACACCTAGGTAACTTGTAGCAAATTTCAACAACATTAACCCTCACTGGACAAAGAACCCTTGTCATTCCTTCAGTCATTCATTATTTAGATCATTGTGTACCGAGAAACTGATTTGTTAAACTGTTATTTTATGTCTTGTATATTAACACTTTACCACGCAATCACAAGTTTTAACGAAATTGGGGAAGATGCCCTGTGAAAACATTGTGGGAAAAGGAGAAAATGCTAGCAACCAGCATTTCCTCCTTTTCCCACATTGCTTTCTGCCCTTTCAGAATCAGGTTTCATCAATTGAGCAACATTTACCTATGTAGTCTGAAACAGATTTGAATTTGGACAAGTGAAACTATTTCGTTTTGTAAAGAGTTAAACAGTTTACTACACAATTACATTTTGTGCTCTTGTTTAACTATATAATCCAGTTTAACCCTTAGGCTGCTAAGCCCGACTCACTGACCTTTTGCGGACAGAGAAGATCAAGATCAGACTGCATAGAACGTGCAGTCTGATCTTGGATCTATACTGTCCGATAAGGATATATTAGTCCCCAAAATATAACCTTAAAATAGCAAGATTTGGGTTTTTACTATCGAATTGAAAATTTAATTTTAGTTATTTAGCAGGATAAGGGTTAAGTTTAACCCTTAATCTGCTAAAAAAAATGAAATTGTCAAGCTGATGGTAAAAACCTGAATATTGCTATTTTAAAGTTATATTTTTGAGAAAAAAATATACCCTCATCGGACGGTGTGAATCCAAGATCAGACTGCAGTCTGTGCAGTCTGATCTTAATCTACACTGTCCATCTGTCCGTTTTTCTGTCCGGACATATATCTTCTAAAATCCTTTTTGAAAATTGATGAAACTTTGTACATGTGTTCCTTATGATAGTCCACTGATATAATTATTTCGTTTGATGCTGTGTCATGGAAAAAGGGTACTTGATGTATATTTCCTTTATGAACCAATATCTCTTTAACTAGATATACCAGACAAAATTTCATTAACCTTCATATTTATATTGTTTATCATAAGCCACAAACAAGCATTATTTGTTTTCATTTAATGAAATGCCATGTTATGGAAAAAGGGGTCTTAATGTAAAATTTTGTCATGAACCAATAACAAAAAGGACATGTGTACATGCAAAATGCGATACGTCTTGTATTTTTCTGTCAAAAAGTCTTTTTTTCTGGAGGATATCATTTCAACGAAATAACTTGTCTTCAACTAAAAGTTAACAAACAAGGTTTTCATAGTTTTTTTTATTTTGCCAAGTTAGTAGTCAAGTGTGTTGGGTAAAATCAATGGATTGAACTGGATCCGGATTTAATAACCGGAACTGGAATGGACTCAAACCTGAATTTTACAATTTTTCTTTGATCTTGTATAAACCAGCCAAGTTTTATTTATCTTTACCATAGCCACTTATTTCAGATTCGCTAGTCTGTCAGTACTTTCAGTACTTTGATTTTTATCTTGGACTGCTCTGAAAATGGGTCATGTTTTATGAAAGAGTAAGTCAGCAGGACAAATCATAGAAAAACCTTGGGTACTCTCTAGAGGCCACATTAATTGCCTGAAACTAATGAAACTTGAGACTATTTATCCTGATGATAGATCAGATGATTTTGAAACTGGGTCATGATTTTGAAACTGGGTCACATCAGGTCAAATAAGTAGGTCACTGCAGAATAATTCAAGAAAAACAGTTTGAACAATGTAGGGGGCCGCACTTTCATTCAAATACTTATTCTAAGTTGTTGAATTGTTTGACTGGATATGTCAGATGAGTTAGAAAATGAATCACCTTGAGACAAAGAGGTCACATGGAAAAATTTTAGTTAAACATGAACACTCTAGAACCAAATTAATTTTAGTCCAGTACTCATGAAACTTGGCTGAGATGTTCGTCTCATGAATTGCGTCACATCTGGTCATAAAGTACGTCACTGTGATGAATCTTTAGTAAACCTTGTTTACCCTCTATAGGCCATATTTCAGTGCAATATTCGTGATGGATGGTCGGAATGTTTGTTGCATTGATATATGGTAGGAATTCAAAACTTGGTCAAATCATGTCAAAAGGTAGCTCACTGGGACAAATTTTAGAAAAGGATTGTGTTTACTCTAGCGGTCACATTTTATTCCAGTACTAATAAGGATTAATCAGAATCTTTGGCTTGATAAATTTCAGTGGGGTTTGAAACTGGGTCCTTTCTGGTAAAAAAAGTAGGGCACTGCGAAAACCTGGTGCAAAGTATAGAGGCCTCATTTCAGTCCAATACTAATGAGACTTAATCAGAACATTTGTTCCATTAAAATCTTTGAGTTCAAACTTGGCTGTATCTTTTCAAAAAGTATGTACCTATGACAAATCTGAGAAAAACCTTGTGAACACTCTTGAGGCCAAAATTTCCACACATTTCTTTGGTAGATACTTTGTGCAATTATAGGAAGCTCCCTCTTCAAAGAGCATGGCTCATATATATACGTGTTTTCAATTAACATTTCTGTTATGATCAGAAAAATTAAAATGTTCACATGTGTATATTTCCAGGAGACACAGCACAAAGTATCATGAGAGGAATTTCATTCCGATTCAGTGACTTAAAGTCCCTGTTTTACCATGCAAAACAGTCCATGCAAGCAATGGGGAAGACTTCGGCTATAGCAGTCCCTAAAAAGGTGTGTACTTTTATCGTTTACTTAACTATAGTGTGTTTTTAACCTGAAGTAAAAGGCTTTGTAGCTCACCTGAGCACAAATTGCTAAAGGTGAGCTTTTGTGATCATGCTGTGTATGTCGTCCATCAACTTTCGTGCATCATCAACTTTTACTGTGTGTACGCTGTAGAGGCCACATTTTCAATGAGATTTGGTTAGAATGTTTGTCTTGATGATATCTAGGACAAGTTCAAAAATGGGTCATGTCGGGTCAAAAGCTAGGTTACTACGTCACATTTTTGTAAACCTTGTGTACACACTAGAGGCCACATTTTCAGCCCAATACTCTTGAAAGTTGGTCAGAATAATTGTCTTGATTATATCTTGAACAAGTTAGAAAATGAGTCACATGAGTGAAAAACTAGGTCATTGGGTCATATCTTTGAAAACCTTGTTTACACTCTAGAGGACACATTTTCAGTCTGATAATCATGAAACTTGGTCAGAATGTTTGTCTTATTAATATCTTGCACAAATTTGAAAATGGTCAAAAACTTTGTCATTAGGTCAAATTTTAGAAAAACCTTGTGTACACCCTTGAGGCCACATTTTCAGTCCAATTCTCTTGAAATTTTGTCAGAATGTACATCTTGATGATATGTTGGCCATTTTTGAAAATTGGTTTTATTGGATGCAAAACTAGGTAACTGGGCCAAATCTTTGAAAACCCTTGTGGACCTGCTAGAGGCCTCATTTTCAGTCCAATAATTATGAAAATTGGTCGGAATGTTTATCTTGATGAATTCTTGAACATTTTTAAAAACGGGTATGTTGGGTCAAAAACTAAGTCACTAAGTCAAATCTTAGAAAAACATTGTGTACACTTTAGAAACAACATTATCAGTCCAATTCTCTGGAAAAATGGTCAGAATTTTTATCTTGATTTTATCTGAGATGAATTTAAAAATGGGTCATGTTGGGAGAAAAACTAGGTCCTTTGGTCAAAACCTTGTGTACACGCTACAGGTAACATTTTCAAACCAATTCTCTTGAAAAATAGTCAGTATGTTGTCTTGATGTTTTCTCAGATGAATTGAAAATGGGTCATGTTGGGTGAAAAACTAGGTCGGGTAGGGTGAATCTTTGAAAAACCTTGTGTAGGCTTTAGAGGCCACATTTTCAGGACAACACTCATGAAACTTGGTCAGAATGTTTTTCAGGTGATATCTAATACGAGATGGAAAATGGGTCACATCGGGTCAAAAACTGGGTCACCAGGTCAATCTTTAAAATAGCTGATGTGCGCTCTAGAGGCACCATTTTCTGTCCAATACTTATGAAAGTCAGTCGGAATGGGTTTTTTTTTTTATAGTAAATAAAATGAGATTAGAAATAGGTCACATTTGGTCAAAAACTGGGTTGCAAGGGAAAAACCTTATGTACACTCTAGAAACACATTTTCTGTCCAATGCCTATGAAAGGTGGTCAGAAGTTTTATTTTGATAATTTCTATAGTAAGTTGTAAATGGGCTATGTTGGGCTTAAAAGTAGGTCACTCAGGAAAATTCCAGAGAAAGCTTATGTACACACTAGAGGCAAAATTTTCAGTCCAATACTTACATGTATGAAAGCTTTTTAAAGTTCTAATTTGGACAATCCTATGATTTTATTTTCTGCAAATAATTAAAGTAGACTTTTTACCAGGCTGAAAATTATAGACTGGTCCATGTTGGAGGTATTTGCAGGTGAAAAATAAAGTGTAGCTTACCAAAATTGAAAGGACTTCTCATGTTTAGTTTAAACATATTTATTTTACATCAATTGAGAAACAAATTCTTACAACATATACTAATCTCTTGAGATTCTGTTTCCTGGGAATTACAACAGTACTTGAGCCGAATGTGTGGGCCATTAAAAGATTCCAAATTAACACCCGCTTACGGCTATAGAACTTTAGGCCTTATGGTTATGACTTCTCATGTAAAGGGTAGAAATTATTGTATGGCTAGAAGGGAAAATCTTTTCAAATACTTTCTTCCACTGATATCTTTACAGAAGAAATTACAAGAATATCAAATTCGATGTTCACAATAAAAGCGTGTCGTTTACATGAAAAATATGCTGTTTTCCTTTTCATTATTCACTAAGATAATATGAAATTCACATATTTTGCCTTGTACATAGCTTTTTTCCATAAGATAAACTGTAGAGGTTCATATTTAATCAGATGTGACTTTCTTATCTGTCCATTATATTTTATAAACTGCACTTCTTTGAGTTTTTGTATTTATTACATTCATGTATAATTTACCAGACAACATTATGGACTTGTCCAATCTGAACGCATTCACAGACAACATAAAAGTATTGTTGGATATGAAACTTATCTTTAAAAGGATATAAATATTGTAGGAAAAGGAGAAAATGCTAGTTAGCATTTTCTCCTTTTTCCACAAGGTTTTCTTACTTTTCACTGACAAATTCTGCTTTGTAAGCCAGTTTGAAATTCTTCTCTATATGCTTTCAGTTTGGACGCATTTAACAATTTTTAGCGTGACTGTTTTCAAAGAAAACCTTGAATTATTGTCATCGCCCTGGCGTTGACATTTTCGGCATCTTCATTGTCATGAAAAACTTTAGCATTTTATGATATCTCTGTTATTTCCGAAGATATTTACTTCAAACTTGGACAAGTTATTACCTATCAAAAGGGGAACCCATACAACAAAGACAGGTAACCATTAGAATATTTTTGACAAAGTTATGTCTCTTTTTCATGTGAGAATTTTGACTGAAAAGCAACTGCAGCTAAGCGTTAGCACCTGCATGCGGTGCTCTCATGTTCTCTGTTATAGGGTGAAGGTGTGTTGACTTTTTTTCTTCATTCATAGTGAGCAACTTCTGCATATTTCAGGTTTATCAGCTGACCCATAACTACAGATCTCATGCTGGGATTCTCTCATTGGCTAGCAGTGTCCTTGAACTTATGGTGGAATTTTTCCCAGAATCCTTTGACCGTCTGCAGCGGGACCAAGGATTGTTTACCGGTCCCCAGCCTATCTTACTGGAATCCTGCAGTTTCGGTGACCTGGCTGTGCTTCTGCGGGGAAACAAAAGAAAAACCTCACATATTGAGTTTGGAGCCCACCAGGCAATTTTAGGTAACATGACATAGAAAATATTATTACAGAAAACAGGATCTGTTGAACAATTTTGATAAAAGACAATAGATATGAAAATAGGCAAAGCCTGGAAAACGGGCAGAGGGTTATTTCAGTAACATTGTCAATAAAAACTTTCTTCAAGTTTCAAAATATTAATCACTAAATGAGTCATATTATGGCAAAAGGAGATTTCATGCACTTGCAAAAAGTAGTGACCGAGGTCAGTCCACCTTTTGCTAATAGTCAATTTTCTGCATGTCAAAGGACTAGTCTACTCCAGGATTCAGCTGGTTGTTAGACAGAAATAGATTTTATGGATCCATAATTATGAGATAACTTGCTTCACATAATGCATCACATAGATGCATTAAACCCCCTTTTGCCAGTGCACAATCCAAATATTATGAGAGATTGACATGTAACTTTTACTTAACAAGCGCACCATTGTAGAGAGTTGGACAGAGAGTCACGATTTAGCTTTTGAATCCGTTCTTTTTGTTCTTTTTCCAACCATTGTTATACATACAAATTGCTGAATCTTTGGGTAACAAGTTTACAAGACACTTTAGACATGCTAGACAGAATTATTTCTGACAGGAGTCATTGTCAAATTATGTTGACTTGAACTTACACATGAGTTATACTCTGTTAAAAGGTGTTTACATGATATTACTGAACAACCGTAAGAAGTAGAATGCAACACTATTCAAACAAATGTACGAGGTATGTCCATAAAGTTTGTGTACGATACCTGTGTTTATAAAACTAATGCACCTCTGCAAAATTTATTGTCTCGGTTACTTTTGGGTATATCTTAAGCATTATGTGCAAAAAGTACAAAGATAATGCACTATAAATTAGTAGTACATCAATCATGCTTTAACGACCTGACCTATATGACAAATTTTTCTGATTGACAGATTTTTAAAAACTTTGCACATATGAATCTCATCATGGTCCGTATTCACCAACCGTTCTAAAGAACGTTCTTTGTCTTATTCTCCACAGTTTTCTAAATTTGAAAGTAACACAAATTCTGATTGGCCAATCCATTTGGTTTAGCCAATCAGAAGTTGCGTTACTTTCAAATTTAGAAAATCTTGGAGAATAAGACTGAGAATATTCCTAAGAATGGTTGGTGAATACGGTCCCATGTCTCTAGGAGATTACATTAAAAAAAGACGTGGGTCACCGTGCTCGTTTCTGAGAAATTTGCTTTTGAAAAAGGTATATCTGTTCCAAAATTCAGCTTAAATTAAATTTAGAGCGCCTTTGTTTGATAATCAGTCTAAACAGGAAAATTACAGGAAAAATATACAAATATACATCATTTTAATGAAAATTCATATTTTTTTTGCATAAAAAAATATATAAAAGCCTGGTTTTTAGCATGGTAAATGTACAAATATGCATGTTATATACAGACCATTGAGTTAAAAAGGGAGAAAATTTGATCGAATTAAGGGTTAATCTTAAAAAAATACATACTTGTTAACGGAGATTTTTCTCAAACTTTCCAAACTTATAGTATTTATAATTCTAAAGAATATGAAAAGATAAAAATGGCATCAGAAAACAAGTTTGAAGGTCACTGTGGAAGTTATTTTTTAAAGGAAAAAATAGGATAAAAGCTCAGCAGACATAGTGGGAAAAGGAGAAATTGCACAATAGGAGCGATTTTTCCTTTTCCAACAGTGATTTTCAAAGTGGAAACAGCTATACTTCCACAGCTTCAAATTTCCTGCCCCTATTTCCCTTTTTGGTGTGTAACGCTGTGTCCGCAGGATTTTAATTATTCACAGTGACAGTTCAACGATCCATTTTTTTCTCTTCACCAATACTACCCGAATAAAGTGCTACTTGTTTCAGTGCACCAATAGTATTACTATTATGTGCAAAAAATACATAGGTGCACTTTTGTTTCAATATCCACAACAGAAATACATGTGCAGTAGGATGGGCACGAACATTTGTCATATACGTTGTTAAACGATGTCACCGAGACCCGGGGCACTCCAAACAACGGAACTAAAATGATTTTTTAAAATTGTCGTGTGCAGTGTATAAACATGTTGAAAAATAAACTACCACTTTTCAATTTTTATCCTGCAATGTTTAAGGATGACATTGACGTCATTTCCAGAAATAAAAGATAATGACATCATAGCCATTCAAACTTAACGCATAGAAATTCTGAAGCACTAAGAAGTTGTCTTTGTTAAAATGGAGGAATACAATCATAAAATTTTAAGCCAGTCTTCGGAAATCAACAGCAGATAACATAGAAATGCAGTCTGAAGCTACAGGAAAGCCAGCTGTATTTGGAGAAGCTCTGAATTGTGTTTGATTATCTCACAATTGCAATTATAATACGAGTCTGACTAATAAATTATGTTGGCGAGGCCTTTAACAACGTCGACTCCTGCCCACGGGTTCTTATCGGTATGTGCAGACCAAGATCAATAAATGAATCAAAGTACTGAAAGTACAATTGGAAGGCGAGTTTAGAATAGGCACAACATATTGCAATACATTTTTCTGTAGTTTAATCACCTTTCCTGATACAGCAAAGTGTATAGGGTTGTGCAATGTTCATCTGCAATGGAGACCAGTTTAATTTTCCTGAGTTTTAACAAACTTGGGGAAGAAGACTTGTGAAAATGTGGTGAAAATATTTAAAAGGACTTTTTTGAAACTCTGCGCCAGTTTATTTGAAGGACAATTTTTATGTGATGACAAAGAGTTTCGACTTATCAGTACATGTATATGTTTTTCCATTGTATAGAAACTTATATTTAACCTACACATATAGAACACAATAATGAGTTTAAAAGGCCTTTGGGAAGAAGGCTTGCGAACTTTTGGCGTGAAAAGGAGAATTTGGTGCTAACTGACATTTTCTCCATTTCCTAAAATGTTTTCCATCCTATTTCAGATAGGTTCCATCAACGGAGCCAGATCTAAGTTGTTGCCTGAAAATGCATCCAATTTTGACAAGTCTGAATTTCTTTCTTCATGTAAAGAGATAAGAAAATTTCTCCTTTTCAAAAAAAAGTTTTTAAATGGCCTCTTTCTCAGGGTTGTTAAAACAGTACTTGGTACGGTAGGGTAAAGGATTAAAAAATGGTTTTTGCATTGAAGTTTGATAGGTCTAAAACTGTAATTTAAAGACAATTTTGTTGAGAGAGCAAAGAGTTTTATTTTATTCCAAAGACAATTTTGTTGAGAGAGCAAAGAGTTTCTAGAAAGGTGCCTTTTAGAGTATAGAAACTGAGATTTAGCCTTTTAGATCACAATACTGACTTTTAATAATCTTGAGGAAGGGGCTTTTGAAAGCATTGTAGGAAAAGGAGCAAATACTGGCAATCAACATTTTTCGAACTTTCCCACAATGTTTTCGAACTAAGTAACCCTTTACAAAACCCTTTACGAAATAACAAAACTTTAGGGCCGTCTACATTAAAACCATTAGCAGATGACAATTTAAGAGCAGCTGAAAATGTGCCGTTTGGCTATGAAAGAGTACAAAACATAGTGGTAAAGGGAGAAAATACTGGTTACTAGCATTTTCTCCTTTTCCAAAAGTATTTCGAAAAGTGTTTTTCCCTCGAGGTTGTCAAAATCTTGCCTTTTGGAAAAAAGGTTTTTTTTTTAAATTCTTTACCATTTTATTTCAATTATATTTTATCAAGAATGAAAGGCTTTCAAAACAAACACCTTTCAGTGTTAAAAGCAGAGATTTAAACCTTTAGATGTGCTGAGTTTTAATGACCTGAAAGAATGGGGCTTTTAAAAAAAAGGAAGGGTTTTTTGAAACATTACAGGAACATGAGAAAATACTGGCAACGAACATTTTCTCCGTTTCGCACAATGTTTACCATTCTATTAAGGATAACCAACATCATTTGATGGGTGAATTCAAAGGTCCCATGAGGGACGTCCGAGGATGTTCTTTGTTTATACGATTCATGTAATCTATGACCCTGTTAACCATTAGAGCGCTGGATTAATGAAATTTGCATTATTCATTTCGGGAAAAATGCTTCATTATTACAACTCTACCCACGGCTGTTTTAGTCGGATTATTACAAGGTAGCCCACACTGTAGATCCGACATAAGATTTCATATTTTGTGCAGACCATAGATTCATCTCCCTTGTCTGCAAAAGGGACAGACGTTCTAAGCGGTCTAAGGGTTCATTGACATTAATGCTTATGTTTCATTAATCCCACGTAACTGGAATGTATGTTCAGCTTGTCCATGTTGTCGGCAAACATTAAAGAAAAATGGTTGCCTACCCGTCAGTGCATTGATACACCCTACTCGACAGTATATCGTGTACAGTTACACAGATATAGGCTCTTGGTCTGTGTCCTTAGAAAAACATGAACACGTCCGATGCATTCTAGGACAGTGGGATTCTCAGTGTCAAGACAATTTTATCAATGTGTCATTAAGTTTTGAAAAAAAAAAAGTGTAGTTGAAGGAATTTTTTTCGAGGAAAATAAATGGATTATATTACATAAAGATTTCAATTTTAATGATGGTGGAGGTAAGTGAGTGCGTTAACAATTCACAATAATAAGCGTTTATCCTTTACCTTAAGATGAACTTTCAGACTAAATTGAAATTGAAAGCATTTGCAGACGAAAAACTCAGGGTGGCCCAAATGACGAAATTTGTTCTTGATAGGGTAGAAAACAGTGTGGTTAAAGGAGAATATGCCGGTTTCCAGCAATTTCCCCACTTCCCATAATGTTTTCAAAAGCTTGCTTTTTCAGAGTCGTTACAAGTCGGCATTGAGTGGTAAAGGGTTAAATATTTATGAATGATTGCTGAACGTTAAGCACCATGACGATCAAAAGAAGATGTTAAAACTGTATCGTGTTATAAAAAGGTTACAGATCATGTTAATGTCATTTTGACAAAGTAAAGTCCGATCACACTCGTATATAAGGAAAGAAAAGATCACACTTTATTTAAGAATTTATTTCACTGAAATTTTACTTCTCATAGACAGAACAATGCTCTCAACAGAGAAAAGAGGCCTGTCAGCGACACGTCATTCAAAAAGAGCTATCCGATTGGTTAGCTGTTTATGCGTTGTGGAGTAGAAGTAGGTCCGAATGACGTCATTTTAGTACTTTTCTGTTGGCTTACTACAATTACAGTTTATTTGTTGCTGTAACAACTCCATCATAACAATCAACTGATCCAAAGTATTTTGTATTTGACAAAAAGGATGTTTTTCAAGAATTCGATTTCATTCCTTATAAAAAATTGAAGTTTCTTCTTGTTGTTCTGATTAAATTTACGATGGTCTCGACATGATTTGTTCTTATGTACTCGAGAAATATCGAACTGTTTGAAAGGCGTTTGGATAAAACTGTCCAGAGGCATTTGCAGCAAACTGCCGAGCGGCGACATATGAAGGCGAGAATGAAAATCTCGCCTTCCAAAAACTGTTAATAGAAGCGGCATGTTTTTTTCACATGTTGGCCAAGAAAAGTTTGATTTTTATGATGATATAAATTTCCTGCGCCTAATTTGTAAATTTCCCAACATTTTAGCAATGTCCACAAACTTTATGGACATACCTTGTATGAAGTGCAGAATGCATCATTTTATTCCTCAGTTGTAAATGAGACAGCACGAGACACAATACCGGAGGAGTTAAGACTGGGGCTCGTACTCACAATTTACGAAGCAAAAGGTTTGGAGTTTGATGATGTACTGCTCTACAACTTCTTCAAAGATTCACAGGTAAGTATTTTTCCCCTCTTTAAAATGAATGGTGGTTTGTTTTTTTTTTTTTTTTTTTTGCGGCTGTAAGCTGCCAACAGCCTGTGTTTGTCAGTCCATATGTAAATATGGAGGTATGTATATGCAAACAAAAGGACACAATAATAGTTCTCGTTTTTAGATATTTTAACACATCATTGTATTAGCTTAAAATAGCAGTAACCAAAGCTAATCAATCAATTAACCAAATTGAATGCCAAATAAAACAGCATTAATTCATTCAATCATTCATTAATTCGTTCATTCGCTCATTCATTCATTCATTAGCTCACCTGAGCACAAAGTGAGCATCAGTGTGAGTTTTTGTAATCGTGCTGTGTCTGTCGTGCAGCATCCGTTGAGTTGGGTCCATCATCAACTTTAAGTTTGTGTACGATCTTGAGGCCACATTTTCAGCCCAATACTCATGAAACTTAGTCAAAATATTTGTCTTGATGATATCTTGGACATATGTGAGAATGGTTCATGTTGGGTCAAAAACTAGGTAACTACGTCAGAGCTTAGAAAAACCTAATGAACATTAAAGGGGCTGCATTTTTAAGTCCAAAACTCTTGAAAGTAAATCAGAATGTTTTTCATGATGATATTTTGGGAGAGTTTGAAAATTGGTCACATTAGGTCAAAAATTAGGTCGCTAGGTCAAATCTTAGAAAAACCTTGTGTATGCTCTATAGGCCACATTTTCAGCCTGATACTCGTGAAACTCAGGCAGAAGGTTTCACTTAATAATATATTAAATCAGTATGAAAATGAGTCATATCGGGTCAAAAACTAGGTTAATATATCAAATCTTACAAAAACCTTGTTTATACACACTATAGAGGTCACTTTTTCAGCTCAGTACTCATGAAAGTTGGTAAGAGTGTTTGTGTTGATAATACCTTTGATGAGTTTGAAAATGGGTCATATTGGATCAAAAACTAGGTCACCCAGTCATATCTTAGAAAAAAACATCATGTATGCTGTAGAGGCAACATTTTCAAACAGATACTCATGCAACTTGGTCAGAATGTATGTCTTCAAGATTATCTTTGGTCATTTTTGAAAATTAGTCGCTTTGGGTCAAAAACAAGACCACTAGGTCAAATCTTTCAAAAACCCTATGTACACTCTACAGGCCATTTAGTCCAATATCAATGAAAGTTTTTCAGAATGGTTTATCTTTACGATATCTTAGAAGAGAGTGAAAATAATTGGGTCATGTTGGATAAGAAACGAATACTAGGTCAATTTTTTAAAAAACCTTGTGTACACCCTAGAGGCCACATTTTCAGTCAGATTCTCATGCAACTTTGTCAGAATGTTTGTCTTGATGATATCATGGACAAGTTTTAAAATGTGTCATATTAGGTTAAAAACTAAAAAAAAGACCTTGTGTAAGCTCTGGAGCCTACATTTTTTTATTGTAATTCTCATGAAAGATAGTAAGAATTTTTGTCTTATAAATAGCTTGAATGAGTTTGACATAATTCATGTTGGATCAAAAATTAGGTCATTAGGTCAAATCATTGTAAAAACCTCGTGTATCCTCTAGGGGCCACATTTTCCGTCCAATACAAATGAAAGTTCGTCGGAATGTAATTAATTATATCTTGGACAAGTTTGAAAATGGGTCATATCGGGTCTAAGTGGTTCACTATGTCAAATCTTAGAAAAACCTTATGTATGCTTCAGAGGCTTTTTTTTGGTATAATACTCTTGAAAATTGATCAGAATGTTTGTCTTCATATTATCTTGTACAGGTCTGAAAATGTGTCACTTTGGATAAAAAACTAGGTCACCAGGTGAAATCTTTGAATTAACTTGTTCATGCTGCAGAGGCCACATTTTCAGTCCGATTATCTTGAAACTTAGTCAAAATATTTGTCTAGATTATACCTTAGACATGTTTGAAAATGGGTTATGTTGGATCAAAAACTAGTTCACCAGGATAAATCTCAGAAAAACTTTGTGTTAGCTCTAGGGGCCACACTGTCTCTCAAATATTCATGAAAGATGGTCTGAATGTTTGTCTTCATAATTTCTACACATTTGAAAATAGGCACTGTTGACTTAAAAAGTAGGTTCCTGAGACAAATTCTTGAAAAAGCTTGTGTACATTCTAGAGGCCATATTTTAAGTCCAATACTAATGAAAGTTTGTCAGCATGTTTGTCATTATATCTCAGAAGAGATTGGAAATGTGTCATTGTTGGTAAAAGGTTCAGTTTAGCGACTTAAAGGCCATCATGGCCCTCTTGTTCATTTATTCATTCATTCATTCATTTCAATCATTCTATTAAAAAGGCACTGAATTGAAAGATTTTGTTTTATTTTTTCCATTTGCTGGACAGGCTGTCAAAGAATGGAGAGTTGTAACTCAATATCTGGAAAAACAGCTGCTATCTCAGAAAGAACATGCAGAGAGAGAGGGGTTGCAGGAAAGTCTTGTGGAAATTGATGAAGGTGAGATATTCATAAGATTCTCTGCTGAAAATGAATGACTAAGTTGAAGGAAACCTCCTTTTGCCCAGAGCACAGCTCAAATGTATAACAACTCACTAATTAAACCACAGGAACTTGGTGGAGTATAACTGATATTCATACCAAATACTATATGTAGAAACTTTTCACTTACATTGCAGATATTTTGAAGCAACCTTCCAGACCACGCCCACTGACTTTTGACCCGAATTCACATAAGGTATTGAACTCGGAGTTGAAGCACTTGTACACAGCATTGACTCGTGCTCGAGTGAATGTTTGGATTTTTGATGAGGACATGGAAAAACGAGCACCGATGTTTGAATACTTCAAAGCTCGAAGGCTGGTGAAATCCTTGACTGTCTCGGAAATTAATGAAGAGAGTAAGGAATCATTTACAAACATTTTGTAGAATTTAATGTAATACACAATTTCTAGATTCATTCACTATTTTCTTTTTTCAAAAATTAAAATTTAATTATTAACCCTTAACCCTTCATCATGTGATCCAGTCTCTTGACAACCTTGAGGGAAATGGCTTGTGGGAAAAGGATAAAATGCTGGTAGCCACAATATGTTCTACCCATTTGAACACAGATCACATCATTTGATTTACATTTGAGTTCTTGTCTGCAGATTCTTTCAATTTGGACATTATTACATGCCCAATATTTTTTTATTTGTTAAGTGCAAAGTATTAAATACATGAAATGAAAATTTTCAAGCTTGTAGAAAATCCAAGTATAGCATTTTCAAATATTTTTTCTCCGGGTTTTTTTTTTTTTTTTTTCTTTTCTTTTTTTTTTTTTTTTTTCTCATCCTGGAAAAAAGCTTGTCAAAATTGAGAGTAAGATCCAAGATTATACTGCCGTTTTTGTGCAGTCTGATTCTGAGCCAAGCTGTCTGCATGAAAGACCTTTAGTTGTACATAACAGTCAAAAAGTAAACACATCATTGCTTGCAGATGACCCTTGTTTCTTGCAGATGACCATTTTTGAAAACACTTTATCTCTTTACCAGTGGACAAAATTTTGTGCTCGACCTAATCAAAAACATCTACATGCAACAAATTAAATTCAGCTCAAAATTTAATGCTGACGTCTGTCATTCATTGGGTAGAAAAGTTGTGGGAAATGGTCACCAAAATTTCTCCTTTTCTTACAATGTTTTCAAAATCCTCCTGCTTCAGGGTTAGTTAAAACTTAGATTTTTAATCGGTCGGCGTAAGCCGGACGATTAGAGAGACCACAAATTTCGGAAACCCGTCCGCTGAGGGCAAACTGATGTAACTGCAACTCGTAACAGCGTTCATTTACAGCATTACAACGCTTAAGAAGCCTGTCGTGACCTTATTACAAATACTACTTTCGGTTGAGCGCAAGAATGAATAAACAGTCCTAGTAAACAGGCGTCAAGTAATCCCGTTCTCAACTTTTCAATTATGCAATAAACGTTGATTACAACTTGTTTAGCATTGAATTTTGTCATATTACCAATGTAATCAAAATGTCTAGCGAGCAGAAATGGAAAAACTCGTAGCAGTTTACTTTCAAAACAGTTATCAGAAATGGGGTCAGAGGTAATGAGTAATTGTATGAATGAAACGAAAGCGAATCAATTGTATCGCGTGCTGTAAACACATTCTGTAGCCGTCGACTGTCTATATTATTCGGCAAACTTCGAGTGGGTCGTTGGTCACTATATACGTATTCACGGGATCGGTCGAGTTGTGACGAGTGTTGTCCGTATATGTTGCAGGTGTTGAAAAGTCCACGGGTCATCTAGTGTTGGGGCAAAGATAAAATCGCTACAGAAAGGAGTTTGTAAGGAATATTGCTGTAAAGAATTTAGAAATTTAGATTGTACTACTTTAGAGCAAAGTGATGTAAATGCAACTCGTAACAGGCGTAGGTTTTAAAATAGTGATTGGCCGTGGGTTGTTTAACGCTAGTGAGGCAAAAAAGTGTGAAGCTGTGAGGTAAAGGGATGTAAACTTGTGTAAGGGTTATGACCTCTAACTGCTAAGTAGCGGAGAGGTCATTACGTAAGCATTTTCAGAATGGACTGGTGATCCCACGCCTACAACTTTACAAGCCAGACTGTCCATTCACAGTACTGACCAGCAGTATCTGATTACGCATTTTTTTAGCGTCAGATGTGTTAAATTTTCATAACCCCTTACAGACACGGCACTACCATTTTGTATGGTCACTGACATGTTTCTTCTTGATGAGCTTAGATTTGAATCAGTCTGTCAGTCTGCTGACCCTTGACAAAACAATCCTGTGGGGCATTGAAAATATAGTGGGAAAGAGAGAGAAATGCTTGTAACCACCATCATCTCTTTTTCCAACAGCATTTTCTTCACCATATGAACGATTTTCAAAATAAAATTTTGTCATTTGGTTGAGTTAAATAGAGCATTTTCTCCGGAGGGGGGGGTGAAACTGCAACATAAATACTCTCACTTAAGATATAATTCTCCATGTCTGAATCAACGGACCAGGGAAAAGTTTAGGAGCATGTATTTTTTCCAATGTATTTTTCTTTAGAGGGCTAAGCAAAACATGTTGCCTTTGCAGAGAGTGCAGATTCAGACCAGACTGTATAGAACATGCAGTCAGATCTTGGATCTGTCGTAACATTTTTTATATGAGATATTCTAGTCAAGACAGCAATGGCCCTTCAATAAATAGGCTGCTTTTCCAAGCTTGACATGTCTGTTTCGTTAATTCAGTGTCTTAAGGTAAAACTCTCGACAATATGTATGTCTCACCAGACACTTTATATTAGTTGATTCTCATCCTTTCCACAAGGTCCAGTTTTTCAGATAAAGAGCACAAGGTTTACTGTAGCTATGCTCCTCGCTTATTAGAATGAATCAAATACATAACCTGCATTGGTCAAGGTTAAGAAAAGTTGCTTTTGCAGACAATAAAAGATCGAGATTAGACTGTCCTTTGAGTGCAGTACAGATCAATATTACACACGTATATATCTTAGATCATAATTGGATGTTCGCGTAGGATATAGATCTGTAAATGAAACTGTAATATTTGTACAGTGGTTTCTAACTGAAAACGGCCAGTAGATTAACTCAGAGTTTTAACTCTTTACCACACAATCCCAGTTTTAACAACCTTGAGGGAAAAGGCTGTTGAAAACATTGCAGAAAAGGGGGAAATGCTGATCCATCATTTTCTCCTTTTACCACGATGTTATCTACCTTTTCAACGATTCAACTCATCATTTGGGCTACAGTCAAATTCGATTCGTAATGTCCAAATGCTTTCGATTTTGACAAGTCTAAAATTTCGTTGGTTGGTGAAGAGATGACGGTTACGTAGATATTAGCTACATTCTTTAGAAGTACGGTTGGAAAATTTGGCAAGCAGACGTTGTGGCCAGGGTGATTCGGCCCAGGAAGATTTAGCCAGCCAAAAATATTAGAGAGGACAATTTATCTCGATAGATACGATGGCTTGTTAAAAATGGAGAAATAGATAGCCCACTAGCGGCCAAAAATAAACAATTCAGGAGTCAAAATGCAAACACATTTTATACGATTTATTCAAATTATTTAAAAGTAAAAAACTAAGGATATTATTAAGAGTCTGGCAATGTGCTACAGTACACTCTGTCTGTGTTCCAATAGTTGGTAGAAAAGTGAGTCTTGTAACTATATTAAAGTTACCAAAGTTGCTAAAGTTAGAATAATAAAGAATATCAAATTTTGTGTTTGTGTGTGTGTGTGTGTTTTTTTTTTTTTAGTAAAAGGCTGGTAGGTACTGTTAATCTTGTAAGAGTGATGTCTAAAGCTTGATAATAAGAATTGCTGATTAGAATTCCGTATCTTTTACGTTCTATTGCTGACGGCTGGCAAATCTCTACTTAGACCATTCCGTTAAACTACTAATTTGTAAAAGACAGGTTGAAAAAAAAAGGTTCCTAGGTGGTTCAGTTGTATGGTGTAGGATTCGACACTTGTGTTTTTCGTGGGAGTGTCATCAGGTAGGATACCTCAGAGCCCTTGCCTAGTACTAGTGAAATCCTTGACAAATATGAATAAGAAGGCTGTCGCCGCGATATGACTGAAATAATGTCTAAAGCGACCAAAAACACAAAACAACCAATTACTCAACCAGTTTATTACTAAATTAGATGATTTCCACATAGTCCTTTGCAAGAATAAGAATGGATTTCTTTATCCATTGTCAAGGTTCTAATTCAGTATAAAAGGCAATATAACATGGGGTTCTTACTCCCATACACAGTTCAAACAACTACCATTTGATATGTGATTTTCAAAAACAGTGTGGTTATTCAGTGTCGACCGATTACAGTGCTGACAGCACTTTGATTGGTAAGAGTCAAGTCTTTACAAAATGACCAAATTATAGACTTCCCTAAATTGAAAGCAGTTGCAGACAACCAATTAAATGTGGCTCATATTTATAAGAAATGTTTTAGAAAGGGTAGAAAGAATTGTGGGAAATGGAGAAAATGCTGGTCACCAGAATATCCTCTTTTCCTACAATGTTTTCAAAAGACTTCTTCAAGATATTTAAAACATGGAATTGAGTAGTAAAGGGTTAACGGATGACAAAATTTAACACTTGCCTGCTTGGAATGCATGATGCTTAAATTCATATTTGATAGGGTGTGAAAAGAAGCATTTCCTTCTTTTCCCACAATGTTTTCAAAACATTTTCCCCCAGGTCATTAAAACTTGGGATTGTATAGTAAAGACTTGTATATGAGGTTTATTAATGCTTTCTACAGCTAGGTTGAATGTTTTGTTCTTTGATAAATCTGAACAAATTTATCTATTTTAGGTCTGGCTGAGACAGTTTTTGCAGAAAAGTCCAGCAAAGAGGACTGGATTAGAAGAGGCGAGGACTTCATGAGACATTCCCTCTACAATGTAGCGGCTAAATGTTTTGGAATGGCTGGGGATCTTGAGAGAGAAAAGTTAGCCCTTGCACATGTCCAAGCGTTGAAGGTTGGCTTAGTTTACATTGTATTTGTTTGCCAGACCTAACTTTTATTATTATTTTTTTTTTTTTATTAGGTTGGCTGTTTTCAAAGAAAACATCAAGGATTGTTATATCCTTGTCATCATCTACATCATGCAAAAGCTTTGGCATTTTCTAATATCGCTGTTATTACTGAAGATACTCACTTTAAACTTGGAGTATCTGTTAACTACCAAAAGAGAAAACCATATAATAAGGGCAGGTAACCATCAAAATATTTTTGACACAGCTATGCCCTTTTTTATCCCCCGCCAAAGGCAGAGGGATATAGTCTTTGCTGTGTCCTAAAAGGTATCTTCTAAAATCCTGCATGAAAATTGATGAGACTTCATTCATGCATTCCTAATGATAGTCCACAGATATACTTATTTGTAAAGAGTTAAAAGCCTAACATTATTTATTTTCTGATGTTTTTACAACTTTCAGGCATCAAGACTGAAAGACAACCCTAGAGAGATGCGTCGTGAGTTTTTGAAGGCTGCAGAAATGTATCTCAACTGCAGTAAACCAGCAAAGGCCGCAATCTGTCTGCAGAACGCAAAGGAGCTGGAACTATCCGCAGAGTTGTTTGAAAAACTGTCACAGGTGAACTGATTACTAGTATTTCTCCTTTTTATGCAACCGAAAGAACGTTATAAGCTCGGCTTATCATAGAGAAAACATTGAGGTATGCTCAGAGCCCTGTCAGCGTCCTGCAAAAGCTTTGACAGTTTACGATATCTCTGTCTTTACAGAAGAAATTTAGTTCAAACGTGGATAAGTTTACTCTCAAAGGGGGAATTAGTACAACAGGGGCAGGTAACCATCAATATTATTTTGTCACAGTTATACCCTTTTTTTAATGTAGAATTTTCACTGAAAATTTCCACTGCATTCAAGCATAGGCACCCAAAAGTGATACTCTTGTTATCTTATGCCCCTGATCACCATTGTCAATTGCTTGTCCACTCTATGCCTCTTGCAACTGCAGTCTGGTTTTCAAAATATTTCACATGTGTGCAGCTTGTTGAGACAATGCCCAGAGCAAAAGCTTCAGACACCAAACTCTAAAGTCAAGGAGACAGCAGGGGATCAAAAGTGACATTTTCTTGATAGCTTTTTTCAGGTGTAAATTGCCGTTCTTTGTGAGCTCTTGTTCAACAATGTTTTTCAAAAAACTTTCTTCCTCAGGACTGTTAACTCTTTACCACACAATCCTGAGTTATAAATACTGGTCACTCTGATAAAGAATTCTTTCGAAAACTTTGTGGGAAAAAAGCAAACAAAACTAAAAATATTTTCTTTATTGTTAGAGGCAATTAACTATTGGTATTTATTTTCTCTGCAAATTCTTCCAGTTTGGCCTTGTCTAAAAATTTGTTGTGGTAAAGAGTTAATAGGATAGGCTAGTTTGTTTAAAGCTTTGTTTAGAAGTTACTTTTGTGATTGTGCTGTGTCCGTCTTTCATCAACGTCATCTGTCGCTCTTTGTCAACTTTTACCTTAAGCACGTTCTGGAGACCACATTTTCTGTCCAATAGCCATGACAGGTGGTCAAAAACTTAATTTTGACAATATCTACAATATGTTGTAAATGGGCTATGTTGGGCTGAAAACTAGGTCACTGAGACAAACTCTAGAAAAAGCTTGTGTACACGCTAGCGGTAGAATCTCCAGTCCAATACTTATGAAAGCTTGTTAGAATGTTTGTCATAATATCGTGGAAGAGATGTTTGGTCAAAAGGCTGAGGTAAGGGACTTCAGGGCCATCGTGGCTGTCCTGTTTATTTCAGTACGAGAGAGCAGGCGACATTTACAGAAGGTTAAAACTGTCCATTGCTAGCAGTCGATGCTACGAACAGCTGGGTTACTTCAACAAGGCAGTAGATGTATTGTACGAGAATGAGAACTATGACATGGCTATTGACACATTGAGAAGATATGAAATGCGTGTCCAGGTAATCTTAAATTGTTATATCAACTTTGTTTAATTCAAACTTGCATTGCTTTTGAAATATTTCATAGCCTTTTACAACACAACAAAATTTTCATGTCAAAAATAAAACCATTAGCAGATAACAAATTGCCGAGTCCCGGTAGCTCAGTCGGTAGCATGCAGGACTTGAGAACACGGGGTCCAAGGTTCGATCCCTGGCTACGACCCCTGGCTCTGCCAATTTCTCTCC
Source organism: Hippopus hippopus (assembly GCA_946811185.2). Lineage (NCBI taxonomy): Eukaryota > Metazoa > Mollusca > Bivalvia > Cardiida > Cardiidae > Hippopus > Hippopus hippopus. Next base: position 31,145,059 of record OX328113.1, read on the forward strand.
GAGGATTGATGATAGTCACTGCAACAGGATTCATTCCTCTCCCACTGCTGACCATTGTTTCGACGATGTTTATGTGGAAAAGTAGCCAGTGCCTTGGAAAGAAAATTGTGCGGAGTACTGGTAGAAAAGACTCCAAGAAAGCATGGATAGGTGCACTGGCCGCCGCGATATAACTGAAATAATGTTGAAAACGGCGTTAAACACCATACAATCAGTCAGATAACAAATTACATATGGCTCAGTTTATGTGATGTGTCTGTTGAAAGCTAGAAAAAAATTGTTGGAAGAAGAGAAAATACTAGTTGCTAGCATTTCCTCCTGTTCCCACTATATTAAGCTTGACTATTTTCAAAAAACGGACGTCATTTTTATAGCACTAGAGTCATCTGTATCATCGTCATGCTAAAACTTTTCCATTTTGTAATATCTCTGTTATTACTGAAGATATTTTCTTCAAACTTGAACAAGTTGTTTACTATTAGAAGCGAAACTCATACAACAGGGACAGGTAACTATAAAAACATTTTTGACACAGTTCTGTCCCTTTATCACCCAAGAATTTTCACTGTAAGTCAAGCACTTGCAGCTGGGCATTTGCAATGCATGAGGTGCTCTTGTTTTAGAAACCCTCTTCATCAGAGTCATAAAAAGTTGGGATTGTTTGATAAAAGCATACCTTTGTCAGCATCTGCCATTGTAGTTGTGAAACATTTTCTTGTGTATTTACTATAACTGAAGATATTTACTTCAGACCTGGGCTAGATGTTCACTATTTGACATGGTACCTATACCCGTAGAGCAGGTAACCACCCCCCTAATTTTTTTGGACACAGTGATTCCCTTTTCCAACATAACCCTTTACTACACAATCCAGAGTTTTAACAGCCCAGACAAAAAAAGACTTTTGAAAACATTGTTGGAACAGGAGAAAATGCTGTTGACCAGCATTTTCTCCTCTTCCCACAATGTCTTCTACCCTTCCTAGGACAAATTCCAGTGTTTTAGTCATGCAGGACTTGTCGTCTGCAAATGCTTTCAATTTGGGCCAGGCTAAAATTTTGTTGTTTTGTAAACTTAAAATTTGCACTTAGGAAGCAATTGCAACCAAGTGTTGGTATCTTCAGGCATCTGCATTGTCTTTGTTTCAGGATTACACTCAGAATAACGCCGTTGTACCAGGATACTTACATAGTAACAAGCCAGCAGCTCACCATACTGAAGAAAAACTCAGCCACAGGTAATTTTCTTTCTTTTTGGACCCTTACTGAACCTTCTTGTGTTGTAATGAATGATTGATTGAATTTGTGTTTTTTATTATCATTGCCACTGTATGCCCATATAGGCAATGCCACCTGAAGACTGTTAGTTTGTTACAGGGGGTAGTGCAAGATACATGACAAAAGCCTTCCTTACTTATGCATAGTTCTTTAACATGCTCGATGTATAGCACCACCAGGACCTCGATTTAACATCTTATCCAAAAGACTCTTAGATATCCAGCCTGGGGCTCAAACCTAAAGCCTCAAGTGACCCAAGACTTGATGATTACATGTTGTAAGCTCTACACCTTAGCTATGCAGGCTGGTCATATTGTAATGACCCTAAGGAAAAAGGCTTTTGAAGACATTGTGGGAAACATCATTTGTATTTGCTGACCATAAATTGAAAGTTACTCAAAACATGATACAGTCAATCTTGTATTAAATGACCATGCTAAGGACAATAAAATATGGTTGCTTAATAAAATGGTCGCTGAATAAATCAGTGCTAGTTCGGGGAAAGGGGGTGCATGTTGCAAATTACATTTTTTACATATTAATTCTTTAAATATAGATCTTATCTATATGAAAACAATGTGTTACCATTGTTGAGAAAGCATGAAGAAGATGCTTTATCAATTAAAAAAATATTTTTAGGTCAAAGTTGTCACCAAGAAATCTCAGCATAACAAACTGTTGTAAAACCTAGACTTACCTGTCTAACTATCTTCACTTATAGTTATCAACACGTAAGACTATCACAACGCCTTGGCTCCTCGTTCTTCGTTAGTCGGATACGTCTTTCTTCTTGTGCTGTCGTTCTATGTCTGACGGTTTGAGTCGCGTGATGTTTTCACAGCGAACCCGCCAAACCAATCAACCAATCAGCGCCGCTCTTTCCATAATTACCAAAACATACATACCTGCAGGGTAGTGGATAGTTTACCACATTCCCCCCTGTTTTATAGGTTCCCCCTGCACCCTAGGGTAAGCTGTTTTGGATAAACCTATCAAGGCCTTTGGATGCACTTGGCCCAGTTATAATCTAGGTCCTATCAGGTCTCCTACTCCAAATCCCTTGGTAAATGGCCAGTTTTATTCTGCGCCATTTAGGGTTTAAGAGGTTGTCCGAGTCGGCTTCATCATCTCACTCCAGTCTTCATGGCTCATTTTACATCCAATGCAGCCTGGTTGGTTTCATTTGCCCATTTGAAATATGCGACAAATGTTTCAAGAAGCCCATTTTGGACATGCGGTTACTTCTTCTATGGCATGATCAACATACAAGGCCATATAGTTTGAGTCCATTTTGAACTCCGTAGCTCAAGACTGTCCATATGGGTACCGCTTTAACTTGGGCGACAAGCTCTGCAACATCCCCTACATAAGCTGCAGTGTAATTCTTAACTCCTTCTGTGGCACCCAGGTACGGCGAGTCCATCTCCACCAGAATACGGTGCAAGAAAATGTTTCTTAGCGCCTCCCTTTGGTCGGCTTTAAAAGTAGCCTCCTTTCCACTTCTTGGCCATACTCCAATCGCCCTGAAATGTGTGGAGATGGATCCTCTGGTATCTTGAGCAATACTGCTGGAAGAGGTCCAGACAACGTTGGTTTGGCTTCGTCCCTTTATAGTCACCTTTGGCTCCTCTGATATGGACTATGAGCACCAACCCCGTCGTGCCAAATTTCAAAATCGTCTCCAAGGCGTCTACCTGCCCGTTCCAAGTGTCAATCGGCGCAGAAAAGTCTAACCCTATCTCACTTATACCTACAACTCTGCTGTCATGAATTGCCCTTTCAAATTTGACCCATTTCTCTGGCGTCATTAGGTGTACCTTTTTAGGGTGTACACCGACAGCAACTCTCCATATAGGGTTAGCGGGGTAGCTTACCTCTAGAAGGTTCTCCGGATCACAGTAGTTTACTACCCCTCCAATAACTCTGACAGGATTCCGGGATGCCGGTTCCACAGTCAGTTCTATAGCTTCTTCAACAGACAGCTCCTTTACCCGACTTTCGACTTTATAAAGCCTGTCCAGGTGGAAATGGCTATCAAATGCGTCATAAGAAACCTTGGAAGAACTACTATCCGTGGTACTCACTGTCTTCAGTTTCTTGAAACTTCCTATCTGCGCAGGCAATTTCGTCGCATGAGCATAGGACAAGTCTTGCACTCCCGTTTAAGTTGACACATTGTCCCTTTCTGGCGAATTCTGTCTTGTTATAGGTGACACATTGTCCCTTTCTGGTTCAGTCCAAGGAATGGGTACTGGAGACTTCGGTTGCCTCTCACGTCTCCGATTTTTCCGAGGACTTCTCTGGGGCTTGGGCGACACAGCTCCTTCAACACCCAAAAGTCTTCTCTCAGCTTCCGAGTCAATTTCCGAATCCTGGGCTGATCCACGTGACTCCTCGGCTGGTTCTTCCCGTGGAATCATTTCCACAGCAGCAGGCTGTCCCTCCTTTTCCACAGGCAGAGACGGTTCCGGATTGCTGTCCATTTCCATTGGCTCAGCGGATCCCCCCTTTTCGTTAGGCAGGAATTGCTCCGGTTTCTCGGTTCTCTCCCCTGTTGATTCTGCGAGGTCCTCTCCATTGTACCTCCTGAACCTTTCTTGCCGACCTTTAGAAAGTTGATTCAGCAAGAAACACATCACTCTCCAATGTAAGAGTGCAGCGGGAGTCCTGATGGGTCGTAGGCTGTATGATTCTGTGTCCAAGCCTTCATGACGAGCCAGTGCATCCATAGCATTCAACTGGTCCCCTGTAACCTCTGCCCCTCGAGCGTCCCAGGTATTGTTCACGTACTCAACCAAGTCGAACACTGTGCATTCTGCCCCAAGAACCATTCTTGCCAGTTTGTGAATGCAATCTGCCCTTGGCCTGGTTATGTCGGTGTTGTCAGTTTCTCTTCCTTCACCGGAAACTCTGCAACACTCAGGGAGATGGTAGTAGGCGTGCCATTTAATCTTGTGAGCTCTGTTTTCGCCCCCTTTAATAAAGCAAGGTCTTTTCCCCTTGACTTCCTCCTTTTCCTCTTTTGTTTTCTTAGTATCCCTCCTTTTCTCCTTTGGATGGGAATATTTCCATGATGCCACCATTTTCTTGGCTGGCACTTCATGACTGTCGGGTCCAGACACCTTCCTCTTTGTGGTGTTTTCCCGGCCCTCTGGTGACAGTCACATGGAGATCCTCGCCTTTGCTGTCCTGCCTAGGCTTATTGTGGCCAGACTTCTGCCATTCTGATCTCCGTTCGTGAAAAGAGGTCCGTTTCTTTTTCGGTACCTCCACAAACTTATGTGGCCTGATTTCCACATCAGATTCTGCCGACCGTTTTTGTTTTCCCTCTGAAAACCGGTGAACGGTTACATTTTTTCTGATGTCTTTTGCCACCAAAGTCTGCTCATATTCTTGATGAGTCTTTTTTTCTGTGTGCTTGGATATTCTTCCTTGGATGCTGATGGGGAAGCTCCCTCAGAATCCAGGAATCTGGGAAGAGTACCCTCGCTTCCCTTTGTGCCCTTTCGACCCATTTCCACTCATCAAGTTGGACAGCCAGCCGGTATTGTGCAGTTAATATTCCTGCCACTTCCCCGACTGGAATACTCATATTGGCCCCCATTACATGCATTATCTGTCTTGGGTCGACCAACTTCCCTCGATTAGCATCTGCTATGACCCTTTCAGCAGGCGTCATTGAGGGTTCAGCAGCTTCAGCAACCTGACTTCTTCTTGGGCTCTATTCTTCACTGCTTGATTTTCTGCTAGCCGTTCTGAAAAATAAAGAAAAATAACATTATTTTCAGTTCTAAGACACCGGGCTAACCGTACACTTTGGGCACAGATATTTGTCCATGAGCATCCCTTCCTGGGGAGTCACATTCACACCTTTCCCATGGAACCACTCATTACAAATGTCACATGCAATCATGAAGTTTCCGTCATCTGGCTTACGGCATAAACAATACACTTCTGCATTTGTGCTACTGTTGCCTAACCAAGATGGTCTCTCCTTATCTTTGCATAATTTTAACCTATCGTGATTGGTTGTGAATAGTTTATTCCTAAACTGTACACGATAGTGGTATGGTGACAATTTTTCAATTATCTTTCCTGGTCCTTTCCATGGCGGTAGCAGTTTTTTACATTTCCCCTTTATGGAAGCAGTAACAAGCATATATACTAGGTCTCCCTCATTGAACTGATGTTGATGCACTTTAAGGTCATGGTCGCGTTTCATCCTTTTCTGTGTCTCCCTTAAATTATCTCTAGCGATTTCATGAGCAGACTCTAAGGATTGTACCAAATTGGAACAATAGTCCTCTTTTGATGGGAACCTTTTTTCTTGCTTTACTGGAAACATAAGCTCTGCTGGCTGATTTATTTCCCTGCCTAGCATTAGCTTATTTGGTGTAAAACCAGTACTGCGATTTACAGTTGATCTCATAGCGCTCACTATCTGAGGAATGTACCTATCCCACTGATTTTGGGTTTTCCCAACAAAGCATCTAACAGAATCCAACAAAGTCCTATTAAACCTTTCTACCTGGCCATTTGCAGAAGGTCTATAAGGTGTAGTTTTAGACTTGTGAATTTGTAAGACCGTACAAATGTTGGAAAACAGGCTACTTTCAAAGTTGCGCCCTTGATCAGTAAAGATTTGGAAGGGGTGACCGAATCTTGAAAAGAATTCATTCTCTGCTGCTTTAGCAGTGATTTCAGCACTTTGAGACGGTAGAGGTATACATTCCACCCACTTGGTGAACTGATCCACCATCATCAAAATGTGCTCATTACCATCTGCTGTTTTGGCAACGGACCAATAAAGTCCAAATGCACCCTTTCCATAGGCGTGCCAGCATGGTTATTTGTTAACGGGCACTTTAAATACTTGGTAGGTTTCTTGGACTGATTACAAACCTTACAGGATGAGACGTACTGTTTTACATCCTGGGACAGTCCATACCAAAAGTATTTTTCTTTCATCTTTGCCACTGTTCGATTTATTCCCGCATGGCCTGCTGCCGGGAGGTCGTGATTGGCTCTGATGAGAGTTTCATGCATACTCTTGGGTATGAGTAACACGTCTCGATCAGGTTGTTTATTCCAAATCACACCGTGTTTCATTTCGAACATTTGTCTGTTGATCCAGTAATATTTTTCAGCTGGTCCAAGTAACATCATAACACCTTCTGGTGGTTCTTCTTGAGAGATTAGCCATTCAGAAAGGTACTGAAATTCAGTCTCTTGTTTCTGCAGCTTTTTAACTTCTGCAAAAAATTCAACTGAATCAACAAGTTCCACAGAAACATTCTGAACTTTTACTGCTACATCTCCACAATCCACCATGGTACGTATCTCAACATGTGTTACACCCATGGAAGCTGCTTTGTCAACTAATGAGATGACATCATCCACTGTTTCGACAAAGTCACTCCAGTTCTAATGAGCTTTGGTGCAATAATTACAGCCACCACAAGGGAGCTTTTCAAGTTCAAGGCCTAGCTTGTAATGCTCACATTGCGTTGTATCACCGGGAATACGCGACAATGCATCAGCATTTGCATGCTTTTTTCCTGCCCTGTGCAGTACTTTCATGTCATACTGGCTGAGCAACTTGCCCCTGTGGGTGTTTGAAGTTCAATAACCAGGTGAGGCTACTGTGATCTGTCCTAACCAAGAAAGGACGGCCTAATAGATAGTGCCTAAATTGCCGTGTAAATTTGACTACTGCCAGCAATACCTTTTCTGTTCAGGCAACACAGCTATACTAGCATAGGCAATTACTTTTTCCTGTCCATTCTGTAATTGCAGCAGCTCCGCCCCTATTGCAAATTCAGAAGCATCTGTATCCAGTATGAACATGTCCTCATTATTAGGGAGTGACAATACTGGTGCGGAAGATAGAGCAACCTTTATCTTCTCAAATGCCTCTTGCTGTTCTGCTTCCCACTTAAAGGCTTTCTTCCCTGTAATAGCATACAACGGAACAGCTAAAGACGCATAATCTTTAATAAAAAGCCTATGATAGTTCACCATGCCTAAAAACTTTTCCACTTGACGCGTGTTTTTTGGGATAAGCCAGTCTTGGACTGCCTTTACATGATCATCTTTCATATTTAATCCTTGGCTAGATACCCATCTCCCCAAGAATTCAACTTCCTTCTGGAAAAGTATGCATTTAGAAGGCTTCAGTTTCAAACCGTATTTTCTGAACCTTTCAAGAACCGATCTGACATTAATGATTGATTGATTGATTGTATAGTGTTTAACGCCGTTTTCAACATTATTTCAGTTATATCGCGGCGGCCAGTGCACCTATCCATGCGTTCCTGGAGTCTCTTTCACCAGTATTTCGCACAATTTTCTTTCCAAGCCACTGGCTGCTTTCCCACATAATCATCGTCGAAACAATGGTCAGCAGTGGGAGAGGAATGAATCCTGTCGCAGTGACTATCATCAATCCTCGGAAAGAAATTGGCCGAGCCAGGGGGTCATGGCCAGGGATCGAACCCTGGACCCCGTGTTCTCAAGTCCGGCACGCTACCGACTGAGCTACAGGGGCTCGGCCCGATCTGACATAAAGAAGATGATCTTCAAACTTCTTCCCAAGAACTATTATGTCATCAAGAAAAGCTAGTACAGAATCCCATGTGAGACCTCTCAGAACTAGATTCATCACTCTCGAGTAGGTTGCGGGCGCATTGCAAAGACCAAAAGCCATCTTTACAAACTCGTACAACCCATACTTGGTAATGAAGGCAGTTTTTTTTTTTTTTTTTTTTTCTATCCTTTTCAGATAATTTGATCTGCCAATATGCTGAGTTTGCATCTAGCTTTGAAAACCAAGTATTCCCCGCCAATGTGTCTAAACATTCATCTATCAGTGGCAGTGGGTATACATCCTTGACAGTGAGAGCATTTAAGTCTCTATAGTCAACACACCATCTCACATTACCATCCCTTTTTCTAACTAAAACGGGCGCTGATGCCCATTCTGAAGCAGATGGTTGTATTATGCCAGCCTTTTCTTGTCTAAGTGAGCTTTTTCCTCACTTGCAAAACTTACAGGTGTCCTTCTCATTCTTTGTTTAAAGGGCTTTGCATCACCTGTGTCTATTTTGTGCTCAATTTCAGTGAAATTACCAAGGTCAAACTCATTTTTGGCAAACACATCTTGAAATTCACACAAAAGTTGTTTAAGTTTTGCTTGCTCTGGATCAGACAGGTTTGCAATAGATTTTTCCCACATTTTTTCCAAATGCTCTGGAATTTGTATGGAAAAAGATTCCCCATTCTGTTTAACTTCATGACCGGAATCATTAACAGAACTTATTACTTCTGCATTTCCCAGTTCTGTAGCCTTTTTAAGCCTCTTATTTCCTGTCTGTTGGATTCACCACACAAACTTTTGGCTTTCTCCCGTCTTTATATATTATTCTTGGGATTAATAGACCGGGATTATCCTTTGGTTCAAACATAAATTCGTTTGTCAGTGACTCTCACAATTTACATTCCACCAATCGGACCGAGTTAGGTGGTACTACAACTGACTTGGCGACAAAAACTCTTGACACCTGAGTTCCACCTTCTTTATGACCAATATCCATTGGTACTCTCTCCCCTCCTATTAGAAGGCAAGACTCTGCAGTATTTATATTGATCTTTCTTCCATGTATAAGATCAAATCCCAGCAACATTTCGTCTTGTATTGGAGCGACATATATGTCCTCTTTAAATATTTTGTTGCCTAACTGCACATTTAAGGTCCAATTATATAACCTTTCATGGTCATATCTCGCCCTGCAGTATGCAATACTGCATTTTTTTTAATTGGTGGCTTCTTTGACAATTTATCGTAAACTTTGTCGGAGATAATAGTAACCTCAGCGGCAGAGTCTACAACCGCCTAACCATGATCGATTGAACCTTACAAGTAACTGTAAAAGTTGAATAAGAGTGAAGTCTGCATACCACAACCTCCTCATTATTGCTAACTTTTACATCACATTCGTTTGAACCTTGCAGGGACAGTTCCTCAAATTGTTTTACACATGCGTTAAAAACTTCGCCGTATGTTTCAGCCTCTTGAACCGATGAGTTTAACAAACTGGATTCTGTTGTTGAACCATCAGAATCCTCTGAAAAAGAAACTGGCTCTTTCACTCCGAGTCCAGTATTCAGTTTATCGGGTTCATTTATTAGGCCCTGTCCTGACTGGGTTGAAGGTAGGCCTCCTTCTTCAACCCTTGTTCGTTGAAATCTTCCTCTTCTGAATCTACTTCGAGGAAGTTCACTTTTTTAGTAGCTTTGGGACAATCCTTTTTGAAATGCCCCTTTTCTTTGCACGTAAAGCATATAGAGTCACTCGGGTCCCTTCTAAGCGACCTTGACCTAGTACTTGCCATAACTGTGCTAGCTACTTTATTAAATGCAGCAGTCAGTTTATCAATTGACTTTTGCATTTCGTCCATCCTATCCTCCATCACTGAAACCCTTTTTTCTAAGTCGACCTTCTCGCTTTTAAGTAGTTTTTGGGGATTGGACTTATTTGTATTGACCTTTCTTAGGCTCAATTCCAAGTCTGACTCTTCAGTTTCAAACTGGTAATCATGTGAAACTGTTTGTCTTACATGATGGGTCCTGGACCTACCATGAATGAGCTTAGTCGTATGTCTATACCACAACAACTTTTTCATCTCATCGTCCAGAGTGTATGGTCTAGAATTCAGTGCATAATGGCCTGCATCCTTGTCGTTGCATCCTTGACAGAATTTCAAGACCAATTCCCTTTCACTTAGAGGCTCGGGCATTCCAGCAAAACCCTGGGATCCCACAAGAGCAACTCTATCTGCCCATTCTTGAACTGACTCATTGGCTCCTTGGCGCAGATTGCTGAACTCTATTCGGAAGGATTCTGGCAAGTCCGACATGCCAAATCTCTTCTTCAGCTGTTTCACCACATCAAAATACTCGAAGTGTGGATTCCTCTCTACTAGCATAGCGAAATATTCACTAGCTTTTCCCTGTAAACAATAGCACAGGTTGTATTTTCTTTGTGTTCCTTTCCATTGCTGTTCATCCGAATAAAATGTAAATTTCATGAAGAACGCATTCCATGAACCAGTACCATCAAAGAAAATATTTTGTGGTACACCAGATGAAGGAGTATAACATTGATACTCTCGTTCAGGCCAATTTGGTTTGCGCCAGTTATCTGGTACCTGGGGAAAACTTTCAAACATACCCCGCGACGGAACTTTAGGTGTAGTCTCCGTCTGATATACCCTTTGCCTGGGCGGCATGCGCACATCACTCATGTAACTTTGCCCCCATGAGCTGGCAGTGTCACTTCGCCTCCATTTATTTGGACTTGCACTCTCACTCCCTCTACTAGAACTTGACTTACCTGGGGTCAATCTTTTATATGGAGTGAAGTCTATCTCATCCATCATTTCTCTTGTGACCTTGAAATAAGGGATTTTTGTAAAAATATCAGGGGTGATATTTTGTTCTGCTTTTCTTATGTCAAGAATCCTTTCAGCAGTCCTTTCCCCAATTCCCTTGATTTGCATCAAGTCCTCCAGTTCACAAAAAATAATGGGAACTTTCTCCATTTTGGGTTGTATGGTTAGCTTGGTGTACAATACAAATTAATATGCGTGTAAACACCATGTAAATAATTTGCATGCAGACCTAATACAAAGTTTCCGCTTTTAGAGTAGGTCAGACATAACCCACAGTTCGCTTATAAATGAAGTCAAACTAAACACAATTTGTTACAAAATGCTTTCAATCCATAAAAATATGGTTGTAATTTGAATACACAGCCTAAGAATAGCATCGTTAGCAAAAATAACAAACTTGTGTTTTCAGTGCTGTCAGTGCTTTGAATTCAAATTATCCGTCAGTGAGAAGCATGGATAGAATCCAGACGAGAAAATCCACTTTACACCAGCCGGATTTTCAGGATATAATTCAGTCCTTTGTCCGCTTTTAATTTTAAGTCGGACTAATTCTTTTTCTCAACTCTTGTCTCCTTTCCAGAAATACGGCGGACACGTGTCGCAGAATTTGAAAATTCAGGACAGGGGACAAATTCAAAATTCACAAAAAGTGAGAAAAAAAAGGTTCCACAACAGGTTCTGTATTTATTTGGTTGCTGAATTGAAGCAACTGTTGAAATATTGTGGAAGATGGAGAAAAAACTGTCACTGTCAATGTTGTAAATAAAAACCACGAAGGCCTATAAATGCAACAAAAACAGTAACAAAATTATTGAAAACGTTTAATTTCTTCACTAACCCAAGTGAAAAAATGCAGCGGAGCCAATAAAGAATTTGACCTTGGATTTCTACACGACGTCCGAAAAGCAATCTGGCTACCTCGCCACCCAGCAATGCCAGTCGCTTCAATCCAACAGAAACACGGGCAATTCAACCGCAAATGCGTTTCGAATTGCTTGCAGCGCCATTGTTGTAAAACCTAGACTTACCTGTCTAACTATCTTCACTTATAGTTATCAACACGTAAGACTATCACAACGCCTTGGCTCCTCGTTCTTCATTAGTCGGATACATCTTTCTTCTTGTGCTGTCGTTCTATGTCTGACGGTTTGAGTCGCGTGATGTTTTCACAGCGAACCCGCCAAACCAATCAACCAATTAGCGCCGCTCTTTCCATAATTGCCAAAACATACATACCTGCAGGGTAGTGGATAGTTTACCACAAAACCTTTTGAACAAAATTACCATATTTCTTGGATACATGGCAAGAAATTCATGAAAGACAAACACTGTGTAAATATGAAATTAAGCCTGTCTAAAAGACTCGTGGTAATCAGGAACAACTTCTTACTCCACATCGGTCCCAGGTTGAATTTGTTTGTGAAGGACACACTTGATTTGTAGTGCCTATTCACAACCGAATCAAAACCTTTGCATTCCACTTCATATAACGGCAATCAAACAAAATTTTGCTCCCTTAAGGGAGAACAAAAGATATAAAAACGTAATTTCCCACCCTTTTCACATGTCCACAGGCAAGCTGATAAGGCACTTTGTTGGTCATTATGACATGGTTCTGCATTGTTGACACTACTCTCCAAGGGTAATTAATAGTTTGACAAGTAAATGTGTTAATCCTATAACTGACACATACTGTGATAACTTGATTAGGATAAGTCACAATTTGTTAACAAACTTTACTGTCAATTAGGATTTTCATGACAAGTTTCGATGGGTTGCTTGATGAAATTGAATGGTCGTTTTGGGCCTAAAATTGGTGGTCGTTGGTCATGTATTACGTAAGTCGCTTATTACAATATAATATTACAGGAAAATACCTCGGGCAGACTTTAAAAAGGGTTGTTAAGCACAAAAATTGCTTAAAAGACGTGGTCGCATGTACAAGATTCAATGTATTTGTCTTTCAAAGAGTAAATTTCATTGTGGAAAAAGTAGAAATTGCCTGTTTTTAACATTAACTCAACCCAAATTTACTGATAACTGATCCTTAGCAAAAAGCTAGGATCATTACAAGGACGGTGAAAATATCTTGGTTTATTTTCTACACTCCCAAAAAAGTTGTGTATGCTGAAATATGGTTGTTTGTAAATCAGCCCGTAAACAAAATTTGTAAACCATTTTTTTCACCAGTTGAAGACAAATTTCAACATTTCGGTCGCATTTAATTTGTCACCTGCGAATACTTCCAATTTGGACAAGTCTAAAATTTTGTACTTTGATAAAGTTTTAACTTTTCAATCGTTGTCTGTTGCAGGGCTGCTGTAAAATTCCACAGAATTGGAAATAAAGAGAGAATGTTGAGTGCCATTGAGTCATTCCCTAAAGTGAGTGACAGAGTAGATTTTTTGGAGAAACGTGAGTTTGTCATAGAGGCTGCCAAAACACTGGAGGATAATGGTAAATAATCAAATGATTTTGTGGTTTTACAGACCTTAATAAAAAAAGCTTTGGGAAACATTGTTGGAGGAGGAGATCAGCATTTTCTCCTTTTCCTACTATGTTTTCTTCCCTTGCAAAGACAAATATCATGATTTCAAACACATGTCTTCGTCATCTGCAAGTGCTTTCAAATTAAAATTTGTAGAATCTTTTATTTTACTCTTCAACAGACAACCCTGTCTTTTAACGGCCCTTGGGAAGAAGCGCTTTGAAAACGTGATGGAAAAAGGAGAAAAATGCTGGTAACCAGCATTTTCTTCTTTTTGAACAGCGTTTTCTACTCTTTCAAAGACATATTCTGTCATTTGAGCAATACTTAATTTGTCTTTTGCAAATGTTTTCAGTATTTTGTCGTTTGATAAGGACTTAAACACAGGATTGTTTGGTAAAGGGTTGAATCTTTGTTTGTTGTTGGCATGGTGTTAACCCTGTTTTTAACATTATTTCAGCAATGTTTTGATGGCTTATCCTATCCATGCCTTCCTGGAGTTTATTTTACCAGTACTTCACACAATATTTTTCCCAAGCCACTTTCTGCATTTCCATGTATTCCATGTACTTACCATCAAAACAATGATCAGCAATGAAATAGGAATAAATCCAGTTGCAATGACTATTATTAGTCACCAGAATGAAATCAGCCAAGCTGACCGGCAGCCTCCTTACCAAGGCCTGTCTACGAGGGTAGTTCAGAAAGTTCTCCGCCTCACCCAGAAATATGGTGAGAATCTGGTTTTGTTTCACATAATGGCAAAGCAGAACACCATATATAAGTGTACCTAAAATTTCAGACTTCTAGTGTCTTTTGTATGCAGATGACACACTTTGCATTTCACTCAGTAAGAAAGCTGCGTGCTGGAGTTTTGTTGCTCCAGGACAATGCTCCTGTTCACACAGCACAAGGGGCAGTTGCAGAAGCGGAAAGATGCGGCTTTGAACTGTTGCCCCATGCACCTTACTTTCCAGATTTGGCACCATCAGACACCTACTCCCCAAACTGAAATCCCACTTGCGGGGCCGCCGTTTTGAGAGTGACAATGACGTCATATGTGCTGTTGAAGGGTATCTTAGGGCTCAGACTGCAGACTTCTTCCGAGAAGGGATCGCAAAGCTTGAACATCGGTGGTCAAAGTGCATTGAAGTTCAGGGAGACTAAGTTGAAAAATAATATAGAAACGATCTGTCTTTGAGGATGTTTTCTTGTTGAGGCCGAGAACTTTTCGAACTACCCTCGTATTACCAACTGGTACCCCCAGCTGGGCGGGGGGATAGAAATAGCTCAGCTGTCGCACTACAGCGGGAGTAAGACCCCCCCCCCCGTGCCTGCCTGTTTGCCGTGGGCTGCAACTCGTGTCGTTCGATGAGGGGATCCTGGTGGTTGAGTGGATTCAGAGTATGGCCCTTTGATAGCTCTGTTTTTGCAACACACCACTTTGGCCTTGAACTGAACTAAACGAGGGGTCAGGAAGGCCCGTCCTGATCAATCGGCTGGTCATGCCAAGCCCTAGGGTGTTTCTCTGACTTTGTTTTCCTAAACACGTACATACACAAATACATAATAAAAGTCATTTCTCTTCTCTGCCATCAGTTGCTGTATGTCAAAACCCTAGAAGGCGGTGGCTCATGGGCTAATCGGGTGAAAGAATGGTGTTTGGTTGACACTTGTAAATGCCCAAAGACAGTCTATGCTTGGTGTGACATTCTGCGGGCCTACATTTGTCCAGTCTAGCCCTTTCACTTCGAGTATATCACCGATGTATCCTTGTCATGATCTGAGTTGGGTTTCCCCAGATCATGTCCCCTTGTTGGGCTCCGGGGCGGGTGGGGAACATCGGTGATGAACCCTATTAAACAAACATGGCAACACAAAAGAAAGCCAAGCGTGTTCTTTCTGACTCAGAGTCAGAAGTATCATTCAACACAAACACAACATTTGCTCGTTTTATTGTAATAGAGGCAGTTGACCCATCAAAACCCATCTCAAAACTTTCTCTGTTTGTTATAGAGAAGACAGTCTCTTCCATTTTGGGCACACCAAAATCTGTCAAAAAACTGAAAAATGACACTCTGCTTATTGAATGTCATTCTCAACAGCAGGCCAAAAATCTCCTGGGACATAAAAGATTTTACAGTTTGGACGTAGAAGTGTACCCACATAAAACTCTTAACAACAGCAAAGGAGTCATCAGGTGTAAGGAGCTATCCTACTGTGACTCGGTGGAAGAGATTAAAAGTAACCTCAAATCTCAGGCTGTGTCTGAGGTCAAACGGATCTCTGTTTTCAGAAATGGTATGCGTAGAGATACAAATACCTATATCCTTACCTTTTGTACACCGATTCTTCCTGCTTCAATCAAAATAGGATTTCAATCTGTGAAGGTCGACGTGTATGTGCCTAACCCTCTGCGTAGTTATAAATGCCAGAGGTATGGCCATCACGAAAGTAATTGCAAAAGCACACCTATCTGTCAAAAATGTGCTTTTGAGGGCTCTGATCATGAACCTAATACTTCCAATGACCCTGTGCTCTGTTTTAATTGCAAGTGCCATCATCCAGTCTTTTCTAAAGACTGTTCAGTCTGGAAGGATGAAAAAGAAATCCTATCTATAAAATATAAAGAAAATATTACTTTTGTGGAAGCACGGAAGATAGTTGAAAAGCGCAGAAATGACCAAATATTGTTGAATTGTTCAACATCCTATGCAAAAGTGTCATCTGCAACATCTGGAAAGGAACATTGCTCTACTTGTGAACTCTTGGCAAAGAAACTTCTTGAAAAGTTTCCAGAAATGGCCAATGAGTTGAAGACCTTAGTCCCTGACATTCAACCTTCCGAACCTTCAAAGCCTCCTAAACAGACACAACCTATATCCAAACCCACCACTCCATCCACTACCCTAAAAACACCATCTACCTCTTCTCAAAGTATTTCTTCAAAAACAACTTCAAAACCATCTATCTCTTTGCAAAACATCTCCTCACAAAAAGCTTCAAAGCCATCTCCCCCTTCACAACCAAATCTAACGTCTCATCTAAAGACAACAAACCTAATCATACACCCCGACCTCCTAAAAGGTCTTCTTCCAAATCTAGACCACAACCCAGAGATACCCAAGGATCTTGTGAAATCACTGTCAAAGTAAATGATCCTGTCCCTACCTCCAACAGATTTTCGGAGCTAGAGGCCTATTTTTTTACTTTAGCTTTTATACTTTCCTCATGCACTATGGATACCATAATCCAGTGGAAATGTCGAGGTCTGAAGTCAAACTTTGACGAACTTTCCCTTTTAATCAATGATCACAAACCAGTTGCTGTTTGTCTGCAAGAAACCTTCCTTAAACGGGAGGATGATATCACTATCAAATATCATTCCATTTACAATAAGATTTTTACCGAAGGCGAAAAAGCCAGAGGTGGTGTTTCTATTATTGTTAATAACAACATTCCTCATAAAGTTATCTCTCTTAATACAAACTTGCAAGCTGTTGCCATCAGGTTATCTTTACACAGTGCTGTTACACTGTGTTCTTTATATCTTCCCCCGAGCACACCTATCAATGAGACCAATCTGAATGATCTCATTTCCCAATTGCCATCCCCCTATATTCTTGCTGGGGACTTTAATGGTCACAATGTTATGTGGGGTTGTGATGACACCAACCAGAGAGGTTTACAGTTGGAGAGCTTCATTTCGAACAACTCTTTGTCTTTCATGAATGATAGCAAGTCAACCTACTTGCATTCAGCAACTGGATCTTACTCTTCTATTGATTTAACCTTATGTAGCCCAGTCTTACTTCTCAATTTCACTTGGAAAGTGACTGAGGATTTGTGTGGAAGTGATCACTTCCCCATTATCTTTTCATCTACACAACCATCCAGCAGTGTACGACCGCAGAAATGGAAGCTTTCCAAAGCCAATTGGAATAAATTTGAAACCCTCTGTGAACAGACCATTACACATGACAAATTTGGAGATTGCGATGATCCTCCAAAACTTTTTACTTCCCTATTAATTGATGCAGCTAAACAGTCCGTCCCTCAGACCTCGACAAATCCAAAACGTCCTGACAAGCCTTGGTACAATGATGATTGTAAACAGGCTGTCAGAGACAGAAAACAAGCCCTTAGAAAGTTTAACCTCAGGCCTACCAAAGAAAATCATAACTTATTCCGTATTTCCAGAGCAAAGGCTCGACGAACCATTAGAGTAAGTAAGCGCAAGGCTTGGAGACAATATGTCTCTAAATTAAATAGTAGAACTACTACTAAAAAAACCTGGGGCATGATCAGAAAGATCAATGGCAAAGGCCAGCCCCCTCTTAGTCACGTTGAAGTTAACAATACTTCGTTGGAATCACCCCAAGATATAGCTGATGCTCTTGCAGACACCTTTTGCAAAAAGTCTTCCTCTGCAAACTATTCTGAAAAGATTCAGAGGAATAAAGCCAGAGAAGAAAAGAAAAAACTTAATTTCTATTCTTCTAATTCAGAGCATTATAAGTAGTAATAAAACAGAGCTGAGTTTATCCAAAACCGACCATCTCCCTGCTTAAATCTAAAACTAACCATCTCCCTGCTTAAATCTAAAACTAACCATCTCCCTGCTTAAATCTAAAACCAACCATCTCCCTGCTTAAATCTAAAACTAACCATCTCCCTGCTTAAATCTAAAACTAACCATCTCCCTGCTTAAATCCAAAACCAACCATCTCCCTGCTTAAATCCAAAACCAACCATCTCCCTGCTTAAATCCAAAACCGACCATCCCCCTGCTTAAATCTAAAACCGACCATCTCCCTGCTTAAATCTAAAACTAACCATCTCCCTGCTTAAATTCAAAACCGACCATCTCCCTGCTTAAATCTAAAACTAACCATCTCCCTGCTTAAATCCAAAACCAACCATCCCCCTGCTTAAATCTAAAACTAACCATCTCCCTGCTTAAATCTAAAACTAACCATCTCCCTGCTTAAATCTAAAAATAACCATCTCCCTGCTTAAAACTAAAACTAACCATCTCCCTGCTTAACCCCAAACAAACCATCCCCCTGCTTAAATCTAAATCCAACCATCCCCTGCTTTAACCCAAACCCAACCATCCCCCTGCTTATTACTACATTCCAACGATTCATATTTTTAGCCCATATACCTATATGAGCAAAATTACAACATTTTGATAAATCTAACCTCAACCACATCTATGGTTATGCCGCTAAACAACATCCTAGTTAATGTGTCACATATTTTAGCCCATATACCTATATGAACGAAATTACAGCATTTTTTTAATCGTCATATTATATATATTCTGCCCTATACATACTAAATTTTCTAAGAATTGCGTCTTTATCTTAGTGTGTCCCCAAGCTAATGTATCGATATTGTTCCCAAGGATATAGCGTTTATCGTCGTTACTACTTAATGCGACTTTATTTACCTCTTCAGTATGGGACTTAAGAAAAAAATAATTAAGTTAAATAAAAAAAATCTTATATATAAAAAATGAGTGCAGATATAAATTATATCAAAAGTGGAGAACTTTGTAAAGAAGACCTTTCTATAAATTACGAGAATAAATATAAAAGCAAAGAGTATGCTTTTGTTAAGATTCCGGTAAAGTACAGATACATTAATAATAAAAATGGTTCGTTATTTATGCGTACCCCTGTTTTGTTTTCATATGGTGTTGTGTTTGTCAAGTTGAAACTGATGGATCTGGATTACTCCTTATCTTTACTATGTTATAACGGTGAAAAGCCTATGAAAAAGGAAAGAGCTTTTAAAGAAGATCTGGAAAAACTAACAGATTTCTTCCGAGAGCGTGGAATGGACAAAGAACTAAGAGAAGATAAGATTAAAAATTTAGACGCAATTAATATTTTAAGATATAATGAGGATGGATCGGCTATGTTATACCCAAAACTTTACGAAAACAAACAATATAAGACATGCTTTTACGATGAAAACAACAAAGAGGTAAACCCTCTTTCATATAAGAAAATTGCTTGTAAGTTGTTTTGTATTTTAAAAGTAGAAGGAATATTTAAAAATAAAAACATCGAAACGATCCAGATTAAAGTTATATCAGTAAAAATAATAGAAAAGAATGTAAAATTACCAGGAAAGGAAAAAGAAATTTTACCTAATATCTTAGATGAATGCCCAAGTTCTGACGAGGATGAGGATGAGGAATAAGTAATTTTAAATATTTAACTTCAACACAGAAGTTAAATATTCAATGTGAAATTAAATAAATAAAAAAATAATAATAAAAAAATAATCATGAGTGTTAAAACGATGATAGATATCTTTGGAGATAAATTAAAGGATATGTTAAAAAATAAACTTATTTACACTCCCACCTCTGAAAAGGTATCAACTCTTTGGGATTATAGAAAATATATATGCTTTGATAAGGCAGCAAATAAAAATCATGTTGAATTACTCAAGAACTTAAAGCCTACTTTCTACTATGAATGTAGTAAAGCAATAAAAGATTGTGGAATTATTAAGTACATGGTTTGGTTAAAAACAGAAGATGATTATCAATGGGTTCTTAAAGGTTCTAATATATACGGTATTTATATTAACTTTTTAAGAAATTTTGACAGACTAGTTTTTTATAAAGACTTTTTACCCAATGAAATAGGAGATTTTGTATATGACACTTATATTCAAGAGGAAACCTTTTTACCAGTTTTAACAATATCTGGTGGAAATATTGACCGGAAATGTTTTTGTAATGGTGACCAATGTTTTACATACATTTGTTTCCATTCTTCGGATACGAATTTATAGAAGTAACTTTAAGTGCCTTGTATAGACATGATATTTTATTCAAAAAACAATATACTCCACAAATAAAAGTTTTTAACGAAAAAGAACATTTAAATCAGAAAAATGCCTCATATGTTGGGAAAAAGATTCTGAGATATTATTTTGTAATTGTGGCCATATATCTATTTGCGATGACTGCGACACAATATCCAATTTAAAAAAATGTCCTCTTTGTAATGTTGAAACAAATATCAAACGTAAAATATAATTTTTATAAACAAAGTTATATTTTTATAAGTCTAACTCTATCAAAATAGATATGTAAGCGTGTATTACATCACGGTCGGTTGTTTTTGAAACAAAGTTTATTATGTCACATTGCTTTACCTCTAAAGCCCTTGGAAAAACCGTACAGCTACAAATTTCGTCCGCTTTTTTAATAATAGAGTAATCAACCTGCTCTATTCCGTTTACCGCAATATTAACTTGTACCTCTTCTAGTGCGTTATAGTTATCTTTAACAACGTTAAACTTCCTCTTATAATTCTACCCGGTGCACTCATGCAGTAACCTCCTAAACGATGGTTGCGACCCGAATTACCATTACCAAATGAGAACTCATAATTACCATCTAAAATTCCCCCTTGTTCTTCAGCCCACACAGTTATAATAGGTTTAAGGCCTATCAGAGAAGGAAGGGATACTTTTTTATCCACATAGGATTTTGTTGCTAAATCTCTCTCTTCTACCGGAGAAGCTGCGTTTTTTATAGAAAAACCTTGGAGATTTACGTTAGCCACCGCCATGAAACTTCCATCTGGATTTTTTACGATAGCTCCACCGTTATCAACATAATTTTTATTAGCAGCAGCATCACGGGATATAGGATTTGGTAACCCAGTAATCGGGTTATCATTCATATCTATTTCACCAGCCATTGAAAAAGATCCATCTTGTTTTTTAGTTAAAGCTTTTTCACCCGCAGTAGCTACCTCAACAACGGTATCTACATAAAACTTATTTACAGCTTGATCATTTTCTAAAGGGCTTCCAACATTGTTAATCCTTCGTCCTCCCATAGAAACGTCAGAAACTGCCATATACCTACCAGCTCCATAAACGAAGGCTCTATTTGCACTGTCTACATATCTTTTAGTTTCTGCATCTTGGGCATCTGCGGGATCCAAAAGATTAGTTAAACTATATGTTTTCATATCTATATTTGCAATAGCGGAAAAGGTACCATCTCGATTTTCTACTATAGCTTTACCGCTTCTATCCACATATTTTTTAGTAGCTGCTTCGTTTGGTTCTGTAGGCTCCTTAACATTTCTTATTTCATTGAAACCCATATTTAAAAATCCAAGGGCCTGGTATCCACCATTTTCTTTTAATAACCCCCCCAGAATTTTCATCAACGTAATGTTTCGTAGCAATGTCTTGAGGATTTAAAGGATTACTAACCCTCGTTAATGTATTACCAGCCATATCTATAGAACCAGTAACAACAGTTGTACCATCTTTACGTAAAAAATTATTATATATGTAAGCGAGTGACACACCATCATCGCTTATTTTATCTTCTTTCATTAGTCCGAATTTATTAACTGGCATTTTTTATATTGCTAAAAAAGTTTATTTAAAACATTTTGAAACTTTTTACCTGAGCTTAACTCTTTAAGAATGTATAAACATAAATGCCCACAAAATACTTGTCCAGCCTGTTGTAATTGATCAGTATTGTACTGTATTGGGCTTTTTAGGTACTCTCGAATTTCATTAGGTGGCTCTATGCCATAACTGTCAAAATAAATTTTATTTTTATCGTTTTTATACCAAGCAACCCAATGGGTACCAGGTCCACTACTTTTATCAAAGTTTAATATACCACATTCTTTTTTATTTGGTTTTATCGGTAATGTATCTCGTAAAAAGACTCCTCTAAAATAAGGTATTTCTAATCTTTTTGCAGCATCTTCTAACTGGAAATTATTTAATGGTTTATTTGGTAAAATTACTTTTCAATCGAAATATTTAACATTTTTTATAGTTAAATATTTCTAATATCTTTATTGTCAACCCATGAATTAAATTCATCGGGGTAACCTTTCCACTTTACAAGAGATTTCCTTTTTCCTTTTTTAATAACCTTTTCTATCCTATACAGCTCCTGAGCGGTTTTCTGTAGTTCGGGTTCATAAAAAGTACCTTGTATTTCTTCTCCATTAAGATCCTTAATTTTATATGTTACAGGTGATGTATGTTTTACTTCAGAAACTGTAAAAACCTCTTCTGTCCATCTTGTTGTATAACCTTTCTCAAAAGTCTTTTTCTTTTTAGTTATCCTTACTTTGTCTCCAATGGAAAACTTAGGCTTTATATCTTTTATTTCGAGATTATCAGGATAAAGATTTCTCCAAACTTTGGTTTCATTTTCTTTTTTACTCGCATTTACTGGCGTCATTTTAATAGATGAATGCCTTGAGTTATTATATTCTTTAACAAGATCAGATAACACGTCAATGTAAATATTTGTAGAGTTAGCAGAAAAATACTTCCACATCTTTTCTTTCATTGTTCTAATCCATCTCTCAACAACACTAGATTTTCCTCATTTTCAGTAGAATACAATTCAACCAAGTCTTTTACATCTTTGTTATAAAACTCTTTACCCTTATCCACCCACATTTTTCCCGGTTTCCTCTCCTTAAAAATACTTTTTAATGCTATAGCAACAGATTTACCCGTTTTATCTTTTAATGGAACTAACCAACCGTATTTAGAAAAGATGTCAATGGCAGCGAGAAGGTATTTTACGCCGTGATTAAACTTAGTAAATGCTTGCATGTCTACTAAATCCACAGCCCATATCTTATCTATACCATTTACTATAACTCTCCTTTTCTTAAATTTTCTTCTTACGGATTTATGTAATTCTTCCGCTAATTTCAGCATGCTGGGATTTTTTTTTTTTTTTTTTTAATTCCCATTCCAAATTTCATCTTCGTTCCAATGAGTTTACTTACCAAACCCCTTTCCATTTTTTCTCTAATAGTAGGATTGTAAATACCTTCTAACTCCGTTAACATATTCTTATCGCATACTGCGTTTCTTGTGGCAGTGTCATTGTGCTTAAGATAGCAAACATCATGATGATAAGTAGCTTTATCAACGCGGTTTATTGGTTTACTCCATTTCTTTGGTGTTAAATCTGGATTGAGTCTTTTCTTTAATTTAGTGCCAGGTCCCGTAAAATTGTGACCAGGGAGATGCATTTCAAAAGGTAAATTATTTATAGCTTTATTTAGTATTGATCCTCCCTTTGCCGTCTTAACAAACTGAGTTTTATTTATTCCGCAAACCATACATTTCCCACGTTTCATATTTCTTCCATTTTTAGAAACAGTATAGTTTATGTCACTTGTATCAGTAACTTTTTTACATTTAACACAATACATTTTTATATATAAAAATTAAAAAAGTTATATAAAATGGATATTGTAAACTTATCATAGAATGAAGTAGTATCAAAGAGATTTAATCACTCTCTTTTACCCAAAAGTATCAGAGGTTTAATTATAGGTAAATCAGGATGTGGTAAAACTACTCTATTGCTAAACCTTTTACTTAGACCGGGATGGCTCGACTATAATGATTTAACCGTTTTTGGAAAAAGCCTTTTTCAAGCAGAATACCGAATACTAAAAAAGGCTTTTGAAGAAAAAGTACCAAAAGAATGTATTTTAAAGTTGTTTAACATGCGTGAAGAAATACAAGAATCAAATATATCCCCTACAGCTTTAGTTGAGGAATGGGTTAAATCGTTTAAAAACATATCGGATATAAATTGTAACTTTTTTGAAAATGCGAGTGATGTACCTGATCCGAGAGAGTTAAACTCAGAAAATAAAAATTTAATGATTTTTGATGATTTACTTTTAGAAAAACAGAATAAATGTGAGTGTTACTACATTCGGGGAAGGCATAGTAACGTACATTGTTTTTACCTCTCACAGAATTATTTTAGACTACCAAGGCAAACTATTAGAGAAAACGCTAATTTTATTTGTCTTTTCCGACAAGACCTAGAAAACATTAACCATATTTATAGTGATCATGTAGGTGATGATATGTCAAAGGATGAATTTAGGGAATTTTGTAAAAGGGCATGGGAAAGACCGCATGGCTTTGCTATTATCGATTTAACCAGTAAAAAAAATAATGGGAAGTATAGGAACGGTTTTGACAACTTTTACATACCTAATTCAGTATAAAAAATATTATTTACTCAACTAAATAATAGTTTTACTTTTTAAAAAAATGGAAGAACTTTTAAAACAAATTGTAAAAAATACAGAACATAAAACATCATTTCAAATTATAGTAAGCGACAACAAAACAAGTTTTAGAACAAGGTTTAACCCCCCTATTCAGCTGGAAAAGGATAAAGTATATGAAATAGCTTTAGTAAACCTTGAAACTTACTACTCTTTTCCAAACATTGATGCAACAAACAACATATTCGTTTATTCTCCAGACAATGGTACCACATGGATTAAAATAAAAATACCTGAAGGAAGTTATGACCTTGTTGACATTAATGATACCATCCACCAGGAAATGAGAAAAAAGGGTCATTATGATGAAGTTAATGAAGGTTATTATATTAACATTTCTGCAAACACCAATACCTTAAAGTCTGTTCTTACTCTGGAAAATGGTTATCAAGTAGATTTTAATCAACCTTACTCTATTGCTAAAGTATTAGGATTTACTCACGCTAAATATACACAAGGATTTTACGAGTCGGAGAATGTAGTTAACATTCTTAGTATAAATAGTTTGCTTGTTAACATAGATATTATTTCTGGGAGTTATGTTAATGGTTCAACAAAAAACACTATTTACTCTTTTTTCCCAGATGGTGCACCTGGATATAAGATAATTGAGTCACCACTTAATTTAGTATACTTACCATTAACATTACATGAAATACATAGTCTAGAGGTAAATATTACAGATCAAGATGGCAATTTACTAAATCTTAGAGGTGAAAATTTAACAATTAGATTCCATATTAGAGAAGCGAGATAAAATAAAAAAGAATTATATATATAAAAATGACAAGTTACATTAATGTTAAAGTAAATATATCAGAAGGACAAAAGGAAAAGCTTCAACATGCTGTTAAAGCTAGATCCCCTGTAAGTATACTTTTAGGTCATGAAGATTTAAAAGGTAATGATGTTTTAGCAATTACCAATTCACAACTAAAAATGTTTGTTAAAGCCTATGAGGGTGGTAAGGGTATAACTATTAAAATGTCTGTGAAACAACTTAAACATAATATGAAAATAGAGGGAGGTTTTCTCGGAATGTTGGCCGGGTTAACTGCTAGAGCTTTACCAATGATTGCAAAAACCGTTTTACCTGCGTTAGGTATTGGTGCTCTCTCTGGATTAGCTCAAACGGGGGTACAAAAAGCAATGGGGTCGGGTCTTTATCTTAAAAAAGGGGGTTGTGTTTGTCAAGTTGAAACTGATGGATCTGGATTATACTTAAAGCCATACAAAGGTAAAGGTTTAGGGTCTGTTGGTGATGGTTTGTATTTAAAGTAAGGATGGGAAATTTATGACGGAAAAGGGCTTTTGCTTGGACCTAATAGTCCATTTGCTAATATCCCTATTCTAGGAGCTATCTTATAAAAAAAATATTAATACAAAAAAAATAATACATAATTAAAAAATGAAACGTAAATATATTAGTGATTTTCTAGATAAAGAATTTATAAAAGGAGTAGTCTGGTATCCTTTACAAAATTTGGAATATCCACCTAGAAAAATAACAGAAGATACATGGGAAGTATATTCACAAAGTGAAATAATACTACAACCTTTAGAAAAAGTAAAATTGCAACTTGGGCTTGGATGTACTACATTTAATAACTATGGAAAAATTACAATTGTACTTAAAGATAATTTATACTTAAAAGGTCTAACACACAAGAATTGCTATAGATCAGTTACAAGAGATGATATATTTATATCTATACAAAATATTTCTAGTAAAAAGATTACTATCGCAAAATATGAACCTTTACTTATAGTTTCTTATAATGATGGCTCTCATAGTTAAGTTATATTGTAATGTTATAAATAATAATATTTAAATATTATTTATAACAAGTAAAAATAAAAATGGATATACACAAATTTGGTATAAAACCTAATACTGATAATCAACATAAAACTATATTTTGGAAACCTAACTTACACGTTGATTATCCTCCCATCAAACAAGATCCTTTAAAATGGAAAATTTATTCCCAAGATGACATTAAGATTCCTTCTAAAGATGGAAAAATAATATCGTTAGGATTTGGCTATATAGCTACACAGGGGGTTATATTGGTATCTGTTAGTAATAAATGGAAAGATAGTTTAACCATTTTAAACAGGACACATCTAGATAATGAGACTAATGATATCTTAGTCTACATTTATAATTTCTCACAAAAACCAATCAAAATACCTGAGGGTGAGTTATTTAGCTATCTAAAATACTTACAATCCTGAGATAAACAATTATAATTTTGATAAAAAAAATGGCAGATACAGATCAAAGACATCCTAATAAAGTCTATCCTCCTTTATCTAAAGAAAGTAATACACCTTCAGCCCCGTCTATTGAAATGATGCCGCTAGATGATAAAGGACATTCCTACCGTTTACAAAAGATATCCGAAGTACAGGAGTTTCTTGAGAATGAAGTTCAAAAAAGAGAAGCCTTAGCCAAGAAATATTTTAGAGCTGCTAGAATTGTCGATAATATTGATACAGCATTAATTGGGTTAACAATGGCTTCAGGTGTCGGAGGAGCCATATTATTGGGTACAGTTGCAGCGGTACCAATAGCATTAGGTTTAGAAATTACAAGTGCAGCAACCGGATTACTCTCAATAATAGGTAAGTATGTAGTAAGGAATTCAAAAACAAAAGGAGAAAAACATCAAAAGATTCGGATGTTAGCTGATGCTAAGCTTGATACAATTGCTTCCCATATATCTAAAGCTTTAGTTGAAAATCGTATATCAGATGTAGAGTTTAAACTTATCATGGAAGAACTAGAGAAGTATGAGAAAATGAAGGATGGGATAAGAACAAAAACTAAGAAAAAGATATCTATCGAAAATGAAGAAAGTTTAATTGAGAGAGGGAGGCGTGAGCAAAGGGAGTCCTTTCGGAGGTTGGTTGAGAAAAATCACGGTGGGCCGCTTGGATATTAAAAGACCAAAAATAAAGTTTTCATCCAGCTTTAGTTATGAAACGTGATTAAAAATTGTTAAAAATTATGTTAAAAATTGTTAAAACTAGGATAAAAAATTATTTTAGTAATAAAAAAATGTCTTTTTTAAAAATCACTGATCCTGCAAAAAGGGATTTAATTGTAAAAGAGTATCTTGAAACAAAAAAGAATATTCGGGATAATCTACTAGCGGAGAGAACAGGCGAACAGCAACTTCAAACCGATCTTTCAAAGTTTTTTAAACCTATTACGGAAACACAAAAAACTGCAGCAAGGGATATTACAGAAGCACAAAAAACTACAACAAGAGAGATTACTGAAGGGCTTAGACCTATTAAAGAAGGTGTAGAAAACTTACCGCAAGCTATTAAGTTCCCAGCTTATGATAAATTACCAGAAGAAGGATTAGATAAAGTATTTGTTGGTGAAATAGCGAAAGAAGATTTAGAAGAAGAACCTACTGATAGAACGTTTGGAGTAACTCGCAGAAAGGGTGATTATTATATTGGAAACAAAAAAGTTGATATTCAAGAAAATAATATTTTTCTGAAAAATGAGAAATATGAAGGCACGTCTGGCCTATGGGAGTTAATCACATCTAAACATCCAGATTATAATAAATATTCAAGTGAAGATTACATCAATTACGCGAAGTTGATGGTAAAAACAAATGCTCTCGTAAAAATAACGATCCGAAAAATCCAAGTCCTAAATCTTCTAAAGGTGTAAAATGGCTCACTATACTTAAACCTATTGGGGATAATAAAAGATTTTATGAGGGACAGGGTATCGTTGTTATTCCATGTGACCCTAACGCATTAATAGAAAGACTAGATCTGTTGTTAGCAAGTAAAGAAGCAGGTAACACAGGTGTAAGAAATGAGTTAGTTAGTATTTGTGATAAATTAAAAAGACAAGGTGTTTTAAATTCAGACGCTTATAAAAATTTAATGTCTATACTATAAAAAATGATTGTTATTAAGAAACACGGATTTAAAAGAAGGTATTCATACGGTGGTACTGGAATCTTTGACAGCATTGCTAACTTTTTAGCGAGGCTTTTTACAAGTAGCGCGGCTAAACAAATAGCATCTTCTGCCCTTGATGTGGGAAAGAGTGTAGCTAAGGAAGGAGCAAAGAAAGCTTTAGAGGTTGGAAAGAGTGCAGCTGTAGAAGCAGGAAAGAAATTAGTTACAAAAGCTTTAACACCAAAATCAAAGAAAATTTTACAAAAATATAACGCAACACCAAAACCCACAGATACCCCTAAAACACAAAATATTAATACATTAATAGATGGAAGTGCCATGGCTATTCAAGACTTAGTTAAAAAATTAAACAGTGGAGCAGGCATTAAGGTAGTATGAAGAAAAAAATAAGTTAAGAAAATTATATTTATTATATAAAAAAGAGAATGTCAAACTTAATACTTGATCGTGAATATTATTCAAAATACAGAAATAGTACTATTCATATAATAGGTGCATCTTTACACCTAAAAGATTGTGAAATTCTTGAAATTAATAACACAGTTTATCAACATCAAAAAGCTGTTATAAAGTTGCCTCCTAGTAAAGGTAATGAAAGAGATTGAGGAAAAAGTAAATAAACATTTAGAAGAGTACAATATAACCCCTATAACACTTGTGTATGGAAATAGAATTTACCCTAAAAAGAAAACATTTATCCCAAAAAATAAACTAAATGAAATTAAACTTAAGGGTGTGTTTGTTAATAATGAAGATAAAGCTTTTCCCCAGCTTTGGTTAGAGTTTTAATTAAAAGTGATACAATTATCATTTTTATTTAAAATTATAATTGCAATAATAAAATGGACATTTTAAAAATCACTGAACCAATTATAAAAGATACTAGTATTGATGAGTATGAACACCATGAGTATGAACCAATCACAGGTGCTAATCTCAACAACTAAGGAGGAGATATTAGGATTAACATTGAAACTCAAGATATTTTCACACATCCTAGTGAGAGTTATTTACTTATAGAAGGGCGTTTAACAAAGGTTGATGGAACAGCTTACGCAAATGCTGACAATGTTTCTCTAACAAACACGCTATGATGTATCTTTTTAAAAATATTAGGTATCAACTTTCGGGTATGGATATTGAATCCTTAACACATCCTGGTCAAGCTACTGCAATGCTTGGGTTGTTAAAATATCCGGATGATTTCTCTAAATCACAGGGGTTAAACTAATTGTGGTATAAGGATACATTGCCTACAGCAGCTGCTCAAAACATAGGTTGGAATGTAAGAAAACTATATATCGTTAATAATTCCATTCCAAAGGGAACATTTAGCTTTAGAGTTCCATTAAAACATATATTTAGTTTTTGTGAAGATTATAATAAAATATTGTATGGAATGAAGCAAACTCTCACCTTGACAAGAAATGATGATAATGATGCGATTTTTAGAGATGGTGGTGATGCTGGTAAAATTACTTTGAGTAAAATGTCATGGTTTATGCCTCATGTGCTACCCGCGGATAAGGAGAAGATGGAACTTTATAGCCTTATTGAGAAAAAAGAAAAATTTCCAGTTGGTTACAGAATGCTACAATGCGACTCTATTTCAGTTCCTCAGTCAACAACGTTTACTTGGAGACTTTCAGTTAAATCATCTCCTGAGGTGCCACGTTTTATCATTGTAGGCTTTCAGACTGATAAAATTGGTAATCAAGAGCAAAATCCAGCCATATTTAACAATGTAGACGTTAAAAATATTTATGTTACGTTAAATTCCACTAGGTATCCAGCGGTTGACTACAATCTTTCATTTGCTAAACAACAATTTAGTAGAGCTTATGGTGACGCTGCATTATTTAGATCTAAGTTTTATAAAATAGATAGCTTGGTATCAAATCCTAACTTTACCCCTTCAGAGTACAGTACCCTTTATCCTTTGTTTATGTTTGATGTTTCCAAGCAGAGTGAAAAGTTAAAATATTCTGTTACTGATATCCAAATTAAGGTAAATTTCGGTGCAAATGTACCTGTAGACACAGAGGCAAATGCTGTTATTATTAGTGATAAGCTAATTAACTTCCAGTCTGATGGAAATAAAATGAGTGTAGTGTATTAAGATATTTTTTTTTTTATATAAAAATGATAAAGATTATAGATTTAAAAAAAATTCTTAAAGAAAATAATATAAATTTCTGCTCATACTGGGATAAAAAACGCTTAGTTGAGTTGGTGAAAAAACATGGATTGTTACCGGAGGTGTCTCCTAAGTTGCCTGAAAAAGAAATAAGCGAGGATCCAAAGTTTGAAAGATTAAAAACTATTAAGCAAAATCCTAAGAAAGTCACTTTAGAGGATGTTGAAACTGGTGAAATAATAGTATTGCCATCAATATACAAGGCGGGTAAATTTATAGATCGTTGTCCTCAAACAGTTACAAAATGGGACGGAAGAGTTTGGAATAATAAATATAAGATTAACATTCAATAATTTTATTATGTCACTCCATAATAAAATTATTTTTGACATTTAGTTAATATTTTTTTTACATATATAAAAATGGAAAACTATAATATATATACCATACAAGGTTTAAAAGATTTAGCCAAGTCAAGAGGAATCAGAGGATACTCAAGACTTAGAAGAGCTGAATTAATTGGGCGTCTAAGTAATCCTATACCTCATAGTCCTGCTGATCAATTCAGGAGGTTCACAGTAAGAAACTTAAAACAAGAATCTAAAAATCGAGGAATTAGAGGATACTCAAGACTTAGAAAAGCTCAATTAATTGACCTCTTACTTAATCGGGGAGCACCATTATTAGATTATGATATTAGTAATCTTGGAGCCCCTGTATTAAAACCAACACCTACACATTATACACCACCCTCGGTACCAGCTCAACCTAAAGCCGCAGCTGAGGAGTTGATGAACTATTTAGATAGTATTGGAGAAATTCCAAAAAAAAATATATCACCTAGTTTAGAAGCTTTAAAAGAAAAAATAGATAAGTTATATAAGGATAAAGATAAAATATATAAAGATAAAATAGAGATTAAAGAAGGGACATCAGCATTTAAAGGTTTTACCAAACAATATCTTATAAAAGGTAAAAGAGTTTTTACACCTGAGGATTTACTTGATTTAGCGAAAGATAAATTAACCAATGTTATGAAAAATAATCCCCGAACAAAAGTTAAACTTATGAAATGTATGATGATACACTCTATTGAAAATGATTTAAAAGAGATGAATTTTGATTCTGGTTTTCCATTTGTTAATTTAGATGGGGATGATGTGGATGAATTATATGATGAAATGAGGGAACAGATATTAATTACTATAGCAATTAGGGAAATGGACCAAGATTATTATAAAGTTTTTAACGCAATTGATTTAAGATTACACACAGTATTATATAACCCAATAAAAGGAAAATCTTGGTTTCCAACTCCTCCTAAGATAGCAAATACAAAAAGTTTTATTAATCCAATAAATAAGAATGGTAATATGTGTTTTGCTTATTGTATTCTTATAGCTTTGAACCCAACAGATAATAACCCTGTATTGTGGTGAAAAAGATGCCTGTAGAATAGACTTACCTGAAAAGGGTACCAAAATATCTTTTAAGAATTTTAATAAACAACAAAGACACCCTTTTACAATTTATGCGGATATGGAGGCTACATTAGAAAATAAAAACGAAAATAAAGGCAATGGGACAAAATTAATTAATGAGCATAATGTTTCAGGATATTGTTTTTATGTTAAATCACATTATGAAGATTTTTACCCTTCTAAGATGTTTCAATATTCTGGCGAAAATGCATCTAAGAAATTCGTAGAGGATTTAGAAAATGTTATAAAAGAAATAGATAGGATACCAACGAGGGAAATGATTTATAGAGTTAAGGATAAAAGAGAGTTTGATAAAGCAGAAAACTGCTGGATATGTGGGGAGTCATTTTTCAAAATGTAAAGAAGACATGAAAAAAGTAAGAGACCATTGTCATTATACTGGAAAGTTTAGGGGAGCTGCGCACAGTGTAATTTAAAATGTAGAAGGCCTACTTTTACACCTATATTTTTTCATAATTATAGTAAGTATGATGCTCATTTATTTATAAAAGATTTAATGAATACACCCGGTGAGACGAGTTGTATACCAACAAACAAGGAAACATATATTAGCGTGTCTAAAAATGTGCCAATAGAATACACTGTTAAAGATAAGAAAACGAAAAAAGAAATAAAGAAAATTAAAACGCATGAGATTAGATTCCTTGATAGTTTAAAATTTCTAGGTAAAAGTTTAGATGAATTAGCTAGCACTCTAGCTATGGAAGACAAGACTAATCTTATGAAATATTTTGAGGGGGAAAAGCTTGAATTGGTCTCTCAAAAGGATATATTCACATATGAATGGTTTGATAACCTTAGTAAATTAGAGGTAACAAAGCTACCCAAACAAAGAGAATTTTACTCGAAGCTTAAATATAGTGGAATTGGGGAGGAGGATTATCAACATGCATTAAATGTATGGAATACCTTCGAGATGAAAACTTTTAAAGATTATCATGACTTATATAATAAGACTGATGTTTTACTGTTGGCGGATGTCTTTGAAAATTTTAGGAATGTTTGCTTTAATAATTATGGATTAGATCCATCATGGTTTTATACAGCGCCGGAATTAGCTCGGGAGGCAATGTTAAAAACTACTAGGGTAGAATTAGAATTATTATCAAACCCTGATATGATTTTATTTATTGAAAACGGAATAAGAGGAGGTATCTCAACGATTTTTAAACGATATGCAAAAGCAAATAATTCATATATGGGTAAAAAATATAACCCAAATGAACCACCTAAATTTATTACTTATTTAGATGCGAATAATCTCTATGGTTGGGCCATTGGAAATTTTAAATGGATAGATGAAAATAATTTACAAAATTGGCAAAGTTGCCCTTGTATATTAGATGTTGATTTAGAATATCCTAAAGAATTACATGATTTGCATAATGATTTTCCATTTGCTCCCGAAAGATTAAAGACCTGTAAAGTTGAAAAACTTATACCTAATTTAGATAATAAAAATAGATATATATTACACCATGAAAATTTAAAGTTGTATTTAAGTTTAGGTCTAAAGCTTAAAAAGATTCATAGAGGGTTATCTTTTGATGAGAGTGAATGGTTTTGTGAATGGTTAAAACCTTATATCGATAAAAATACTACACTAAGAGCAAAAGCTAAAACCGCATTTGAAAAGGATTTCTTTAAACTTATGAATAATTCTGTATTTGGTAAGACTATGGAAAATATTAGGAATAGAGTAGATATAAGATTATTTAGTACCAAGGAAAAAGCAGAAAAATTAATCGCTAAACCCAACTATTACAATATAACTACCCTTGATGAAAATTTATGTATAATTCAAATGAAAAAACAACGTTTATATTTTAATAAGCCTATTTATGTAGGGATGTGTATTTTAGATTTAAGTAAGACATTGATGTATAGCTTTCATTATAATTATATTAAAGATAAATATGGTGAAAAAGTTAAACTTCTTTTCACTGATACAGATAGCTTAATGTATGAAATAGAAACAGAAGATTTTTATAAGGATATTAGTGGTGATGTTAAAGATTGGTTTGATACAAGTGATTACCCACCTGATCACCCTTCAGGTATTCCCACTGGATTAAATAAGAAAGTTGTGGGTATGTTTAAAGATGAGACAAGTGGTAAGATTATTGGGGAGTTTGTAGGCCTCAGGTCTAAGCTATACTCTTATAAAATGTGTGATGATGAGGAGGAAAGTAAAAAATGTAAGGGAATTAAAAGGCATGTAGTAAAAGCATTTATTAAACATGGTCATTATAAAGAGTGTTTGTTTAAAAATAAAACACAATTAAGAATGGTAGTTATTAGGAGCCATAATCATGAGTTGTATACTGAAGAGGTAAATAAAGTCGCATTAAGTAGTAACGAGGATAAACACTATATCCTTGGGAACAATATCGATACATTAGCTTGGGGACACACTAAGATAAAGACGCAGATCTTAGAAAATTTAGTATGTATAGGGCAGAATATATATAATATGACGATTAAAAAAATGCTGTAATTTCGTTCATATAGGTATATGGGCTAAAATATGTGACACGTTAACTAGGATGTTGTTTAGCGGCATAACCATAGATGTGGTTGAGGTTAGATTTATCAAAATGTTGTAATTTTGCTCATATAGGTATATGGGCTAAAAATATGAATCGTTGGAATGTAGTAATAAGCAGGGGGATGGTTGGGTTTGGGTTAAAGCAGGGGATGGTTGGATTTAGATTTAAGCAGGGGGATGGTTTGGTTTGGGTTTAAGCAGGGAGATGGTTAGTTTTAGTTTTAAGCAGGGAGATGGTTATTTTTAGATTTAAGCAGGGAGATGGTTAGTTTTAGATTTAAGCAGGGAGATGGTTATTTTTAGATTTAAGCAGGGAGATGGTTAGTTTTAGATTTAAGCAGGGGGATGGTTGGTTTTGGATTTAAGCAGGGATATGGTCGGTTTTGGATTTAAGCAGGGAGATGGTTAGTTTCAGATTTAAGCAGGGAGATGGTTAGTTTTAGATTTAAGCAGGGAGATGGTCGGTTTTAGATTTAAGCAGGGGGATGGTTGGTTTTGGATTTAAGCAGGGAGATGGTTAGTTTTAGATTTAAGCAGGGAGATGGTTGGTTTTGGATTTAAGCAGGGAGATGGTTAGTTTTAGATTTAAGCAGGGAGATGGTTAGTTTAAGATTTAAGCAGGGAGATGGTCGGTTTTGGATAAACTCAGCTCTCTCTCTTTTATTACTACTATTATAATAAACTCTTCACCTTTAAAGA
Organism: Hippopus hippopus; assembly: GCA_946811185.2. Taxonomy (NCBI): domain Eukaryota; kingdom Metazoa; phylum Mollusca; class Bivalvia; order Cardiida; family Cardiidae; genus Hippopus; species Hippopus hippopus. Next base: position 31,180,248 of record OX328113.1, read on the forward strand.
ATTAAAATCTGCTCTGAATAAAGCTCACGATTCTTCTCCTGGCCCAGATAAAGTTCATTACCAGTTTTTAAAACACTTACCTTTTACTTCTCTCTCAGTTTTACTTGATATTTTCAATGATATCTGGCAGTCAGGTGTTTTTCCTTCATCCTGGCGGGAAGCACTAGTCATTCCTATCCCAAAACCTGGCAAGGATGCTAGTGACCCGGCTAACTATCAGCCAATAGCTCTTACAAGTTGTCTCTGCAAGACCTTAGAACATATGGTCAACGACAGGCTTGTTTGGTTTTTAGAGAAAAACAACCTCATCGTTGATGTACAGAGTGGATTTTGACGCCAACGTGGCACCATAGATCATCTTGTCCGCTTTGAAACCTTTGTCAGAGAAGCCTTTATTAATAGACAGCATGTAGTATCTGTCTTTTTCGACCTTGAAAGTGCTTACGATACGACTTGGAAATACGGAATTCTTAAAGACTTGCATGACTTTGGTCTTCGAGGCCGTCTTCCTCTTTTTATTTCAGCCTTCTTGGATGAACGTCTTTTCCGCGTCCGAGTTGGTAATACTGTCTCGGGAGCCCGTGAACAGGAGATGGGTGTACCCCAAGGATGTATTCTCTCTGTTACACTTTTCAGTGTAAAAATGAACAGTATAGTTAAAGCTATCTGTCCTGGTGTAGACTGTTCCCTTTATGTTGATGACTTCGTTATATGCTGCAGGGGTGTGGAAATCTTGAAATTTTCTACTTGGCCATGGACAAGTAAATCTAAAAAATCTACTTGTCCATCAGAGAAATTTACTTGTCCAAAACAAAATAATTTTAAATGGCACACAAAGACCTAATTGAATGTAGTTTGTAGATAATGTTATTTTAACCATTTAAATTTGCTTTGTTTGGGTTTTTAATAATAATGATGAAAATAAATCAAGCAAACATTTATGGGGCTTTTTTCCCAAAAATTGGGAAGGGGCCTTAGCCTTTCATTTTAGGATACTCAAGCGCAATTTTGGCCAAATTGGGAAAAAGCAGACTGACTTTCAATGTACATCAATAAAACAAATTAATGGCCCTGTACATACATACAGTAAATAGAAAGGTGCAACAATTTAATAATTGAAAAAGATTCAACAGTTACACTATAACTGCTTAAACCATGGCCAAATATCTCAGTGTTTGCCCTTACAGCCCTTTTTAACACTACTGTGGTACACCCATGGGTGCCGGAGTTAATACTTCAGCAAAACTGCTTACCAGCCATCATGTGATACAAGGGAATCATTATCTGTGAAAGTTAAAATGCTAGGCTTGGTTATTGTGTCTGGAGATGTAGAGTTTGCATCATGTGCAGTGATAATAATTGTTTAAGTTTCAGACAACGGGAGATCGGCGATGTCCGACAGACCCGGCACTTCAGATTGAGACTCAGTATGCGGAGATTTGATTACCTGCAGATCGATCTGCAAAGAATTTGAACGTTTTACGCCGAAAGTAAAAAGGCTGCGCTGGCCTTTATCGTCTACAGCCCTTTTAACAAACTTTTTGTAATGTTTCCCGGTTCTTGACATGTTTTACTTAAATACAGCGTGTTTGGTTTTCTTTCAAATACGTTTACTGCAACCGAGTAAGAATGTGTTCCACAGTGTTAAATTAAGACAACTTCTTTTGTCAGCTGTAAGTTTTTGCGAACGACAAAAGAGAATTTAATATTGAATGATAAGGAAATGACAACCGCGTCAAGTCTACGTGCGGTGTTATAATGTGCAAAAGAATAACTCGTTTCGGTTATTGTTGCCTCCATTAAACAAACCAAATGAGGCCAAGAAACCACAACATTTCGGCCGTACTGCAGCGCAGTCAAAATTTAAAAAAGCCTGCGTAGGTGATAAAATCAGAGTCGGCCAAATTTTGTTTCGATTCCAGATATCAGGGAATAGTTTATCATAATTCAATTTAAAAATGTTCTTGTTTACGAAGTGAGACGGAGAGAACATTTCCATTTCACAAGGATAATGTTATATAATACAGATCTTTACTTTCAATTTCCCCCTCGTTTTCTACTTGTCCGCGGACGAGTAGACTACAAAAAGCCACTTGTCCGACGTCAAATTTACCCGAGTCGGACGAGTCGGACGTAGGATTTCTGCACCCCTGAATGCTTCAGATCTCGAAATATGAATATTATTGAGAGACAACTTCAACAGTGTCTCAACAAGCTCCAAACGTGGTCTGATGAAAATGGCTTCAAATTTTCAAAGTCCAAAACTAAGTGCATGCACCTCTGTAATCTACGAGGTGTTCATCCAGACCCTGAACTGTATTTGGACAAAACTAAAATTGAAGTCGTTTCTGAGTTTAAATTTCTTGGAGTCATCTTTGACAGAAAGCTTTCCTTCCTTCCTCACATCACTGCACTTAAAAAGAAGTGCAAGAAGGCTCTTAATCTTCTTAAGGTTGTGGCCCATTCTGAATGGGGAGCAGACCGTAAAGTCCTCTTGCGGCTTTATCGGTCTTTAGTTCGCTCCAAATTAGACTATGGATCTATTGTATACGGATCTGCCCGTAAATCTTACCTGAAAATTCTCGATTCTATACACCACGAAGGTCTGCGTCTTGTACTTGGAGCTTTCAGAACTTCTCCTGTCAATAGTCTCTATGTTGAGGCTAATGAACCTTCTCTTTGTTACAGAAGGGAAAAACTCTTGCTTCAGTATCTTTTAAAACGGAAGTCCAATCGTTTTAATCCAACTCATAAAGTTGTTTTTAAACCTCAATATAAACGTCTTTTTGAAAGGAAACCAAATGTTATTCGTACATTTGGTATCCGCATGGAGCCCATTGTAGATAACCTTGGCATAGACACTGAGTCTATTGCCGACTATAAAATCTCTGAAATCCCTCCATGGACACTAAATAGTGCAGAATTCAGATTTGACCTTGCATCTGACAAAAAGTCTGTCACGGATAGAACTGTGTTTCATGCTAGATACAATGAGATAAAGGAGCATTATTTGTCCTTCAAACCCATCTATACAGATGGATCTAAAGAGGGAAATTCTGTAGCAGCTGCCGCTGTTTATGGACAAAGGAGCCTAAAGTGCCGCGTTCCAAACAACTCCTCTATCTCCTCTGCTGAAATTAAAGCAATTGATCTTGCCCTTAATCTAGCTGAACGTTCTAATTCCAACCGTTTCATTATCTTTTCTGATTCTTTGTCAACATTACAGGCCCTTTCAAATCAACGCCTTGAGAATCCCTTAATCTGTAGTTTACTCGAAAGGATCACACAAATTTCTTCTATGAATAGATTGGTGTTCTGCTGGCTTCCAAGTCATGTAGGCATCAAAGGCAACAAAAATGCCGATAGGTCTGCCAAATCTGCACTTAACCTTCCCATTTCAGATTTTAAAGTTCCACACACTGATTTTAAATCCTCCTTTTTAACACATATCCAATCTTCTTGGCAATCCCAGTGGGATGCTGATGTTTTCAATAAACTGCATTCAGTTAAACCGTCCCTTGGTGAATGGTACCCCGTTTACAGGTCTGTTCGTCGACAAGAAGTGATAATTGCACGACTTCGAATTGGCCATTCACGCATCACACATTCCTGGCTCTTGACCAGAGACGATGCCCCTGAATGTATTCCATGCAATGCATCCTTTTCTATAAAACATATCCTACTAGATTGCATTGACTTTCAGCCAGTTCGTTCAAAATATTTCAACGTCGATAGTTTAAAGAATCTTTTTGATTCTGTCAGCGTTGAATCTATTATCGCTTTCATAAAAGAGATTGGCATTTACAATAAACTGTGATATTTACTCTTGCGTTTCTTACCCATCTTTTTACAACATTCTTTATTCCTTTAATATTCAGTTTGCATCTCCTTAATGGGAGGATTAGCCCTCTTGGGGGCATCTTATCTCATTGGAGACGGACCTCTTTAATGGGAGTATACTGATCCCATTGGAGGCTCCAATCTTACCAGTTTTAACACTCATTGCCAAGGAAAAGAAATATCGTCAATTTTACCTTTTAAAACTCTTGAGTAGGCAGGGAATGCCCAGCCACTCAATATCATATTTTATGCACATTATAAATGACACATATTTCTACTTCATTTTAAGACTTCTTACTATCAATCCAGCATTTACTTCATACTTTTTTATCACATTCTTAACTCTTATCATTTAAAACTATTGAATAGATAGGGATTGCCCTGTGACTCAATAGTGCCCTTTATGCATATTAAGATCACACATAATACTTCTTAATTCAATTCCTTTATTATCATTAATGTATTCAAACTTTATTCGGTTTAAACAATTCCACTTTTAATATCTTTTAACACAGATATGCGCACTAAATGACCAAAGTTGTCCATGCGCCATAAAACAACATTCATTCATTACCAACTGGCTGCTAGGCTTTGTGGGTTAAAAACTCACACCTTCTAGAACAAACTTGCAGCTGATGACTATTAATCTTTCCAAAATGGCAAATTTCATTCTCTTCTGATATGAAAAGTTCTGCAGACAGCAAATTTGAAATTTGATCGAATGAGCTTCAATTCTGCGGCAGGGTAAAAAACATTTTGAGGACAATTTTTGAAGAAAATGTTGAGGTACTTTAATAGGCCTATTGTCGCCTGCATCAGCATCATCTTGCAAAAACTTGAACATTTTCTCATATCTTGGTTATTACTGACGACCTTTTATCACATAAAAACTCTTCCAGCACTGTATTAAACTGTATTGACTTTTGATAATACTCCCATGTAATACCAATTTGCGCTCCCAATTCTTGTTACTTTGTGCACATAAAGTGGGCAAAACCAACCACAGCACATGTCAGAACTTGTACTACCTTGCCATTTTGCGGGAAAATGATGTCACTTTTGCTATAATGTATACGCACGGAAAGATGTATGAATTCCAGATTAGTAATTAGATAACAAAAAGTAATGCAGCTTAAGTTATCTAAAACCAACAAAATTGTGAAAATATTTTGATTTACTCCCTCTTTAAACTGTTTCATTCTACTTGTGATGTAGGAGTAAATGTCACAGGCTATCTTGTTGTGCATGCACACATTTCAAACCAAGCTACATCTGTAAAATGGACCCTGAAAGCTATATAGGTTAAAGGTGATGATGCAAGATATTTATTTGTCTGTCATATTTTTTATGTGATAAATAGAATCTCACATTTGTGTTTATGTAATATCATTTTTATCAAAGTCAATGACTAAAATTCATTTAATTTTAGTCAACCATTTTGATGAAAATGATGATACATACAATGACTGTTCAGAAATTATTGAGACAGCGCTTATGAGAATGATAAGACTTACAAACGAAATAGCTCATCACAGATGACATATACTTTATTACTTTATACATGCAAAATATCAGGCCAAGGCTGCTGGGTCTCCTGTCGGAAATATACCACCTCGGTCAGTCTGGAGCACAATGGCGTTTTGAACGTGATGTCCTATCAACATTACTGCGCGTTTACACTATTGCATGTCATTCCTTTTCTAAATAGCAGAGCCCGGTAGCTCAATCGGTAGTGTGCAGGACTTGAGAACAGGGGGTTGTGGGTTTCGATCCCTGGTTCAGTCGATTTCTTTCTGATGATTGATGATAATCATTGCGACAGGATTCATTCATCTCCCACCGCTGACCATTGTTTCATCGATGGTTATGTGGAAAAGCATCCAGTAGCTTGGAAAGAAAATAGTGTGAAGTACTGGTAAAGAGACTCCAGGAAAGCATGGATAGGTGCACTGGCCACCGCTATATAATGGAAATAATGTTGAAAACGACATTAAACACCATACAATCATTCAATCAATCAACCAACCTTTTCAAAATAAACACCATTCAATCTAACTTCATATGTCGCTGCACCCATTTGACGTACAGTTTTACTTCATTCACTAATCTAATTACCTCAATACATTTAGTGCTCAGTCTTCAAATCACTGAATTACTGAATATTATACCTCTCAACTGGAACTTGAAATGTGGAAAGACGTTGATGATCGTCGGTCTCCTACTCCTTTTGTGATATAAAGAGATGATGCATCTTTCACAAACCAATTGTGCCACTGATAAATAAGACCCCGAGACACGCCTCTTCCGCTGCGTGTCATGTCTAACATCCAAGCTCTAGGCAACACTTTATATAAGCTCGCTGTTCCGCCTTTACGTAGTTATCCATTTTTTTTTTGCTGTTTCTTTGATAACATGAACTTTAGGAAAATGGTCAAAACTTGTTTATAAATTACGTGAATGTTATGAAACTTTACTGAAAATTGAACAGAATAACATAGACAATATGGCATCATTTTAATTGACTTTTCCCCGCTATTTTGATATGATTCAAGCGTTTATTCAAGTGTGATTTATTTGAACTAACTCATTTTTACAGCGAGGTCCAGTTACTCAACCATCTTATTGATTTCAGATGATATACAATTATAACATGTAACTAATACAGATTTCATTTAAGTCTTTCAATTTATTAAAGATTAATTCATGTTTATGGAAAATTTTATGTACTTACGATATGTTAAGTTTTTCTCTCAAAACATACATTGTCTCAATAATTTCCGAACGACCCTCGTAAACACTTATTATAGATCCTATACTGCTGGGGCGAATTGTTTACTATCAAATCAGGAACTTTTAACAAAAGGGCAAGTTACCTGGAATAATGTTTGAACACAGATTTCTCTTAGATTTTTGACTGTTGAAGCACTTGCAGCTGAGCATTTATACATGCATTTCATGCTCTTGTTCCTTTTGTCACGATTTTATTTAACTCTTTACTTGATGACAAAATTTTTGTTCTCTTCATTGTTAAAAGAACTTGCAGATGTATAAAAGAAATGTAGCTGAAATAATGTTATTTGTCTTTGAAAGGTAGAAAACATCATGGGCAAAAAGATTTTTTTCCCTTTTCCACAATGTTTTCAGAAGCTTACTTTCTAAGGATCATTTGATGTTGGAATTATGTGGTAAAGGGATAAAAAGAAAATATGATGATTATATTCTAGGTGAACACAGGAGAGCAACAGACCTGTTACTCATGCATGGTTTAGTCGTGGAGGCAACTGTAATAGCTAGAACACAACAGGATCAGGCCCTCATTGGTCACTGTATTCTGGTTTCGTGCAGGGTTGTCATGGCAAAGGGAAAAGAAGACTCTGACTTTCCTACTGAAATACCAGCATTTCAACAGAAAGAATTGTTGAGTTCTATGGCTGAAGGAATAGAGATGTTTGAAGCGTGCAAGATAAATGACAAGTTTGGGGAACTGCGTCTCTTGCAAGCAGAGCTCTCGATGAATGTTACAAATGTGAAAGATGCATGGAAGGCCTTCAAGGATTCCAAACCCCAGAATGAGGCTGGTCTGATAGAATGTGCTGACTGGCTGATGAGACATTCCAGACTTGATAACCTTGATATTTTGAGACAGGTTGTTACAGCCATTGGTCATATTTTCTCAGTCTGCTATAGCCTGTCTCGACCCAACGATATAATGAATTTAGATAAAGTGAATAAATGTATGCACCTATATGGGTTAAACCATTACAGTCAAAATGAGATGGAAATTCATCCAAAGGAAAGACCAATCTGTTTGACAGTTCTGCGTCCTCTTATTGGAAACCTCAATGCAGACAAATACAGTAGTTATATTGTAAATAGAGAGGATAGCTATGCCACAGTGATGATTTTTTTACTCCAGAGAGCTAAGCAATGGGTCAGCACAGTCTGGGAAAGCCTCTCTCAAATGAGAAGCAGAAACAGGGTTTGTGATCGTTTTCAAGCCTCTCTCGAGTGTCCAAACCAAAACACAGAGAAAAACAAATGTATTCATATTCATGGTCCACTAAAGATAGAAAATCTGAGAATGTTGATAGACATAGATCTGCTGATGATTGAGCTAGAAGGTGAGATTCAGAGTGGTGTCAGCAGACTAAGGAGGTCATGCCCTTTAACAGTAAGAGAACTAGTAGAAAGCTTTATTGAAGAAGGAGAGAGAGACAATAGTGAAAAGTACAAGGCTTGTACAAATCTCTTAGATGATCTAATGCCATTCTCAGGACATCCAAGTTTGATTGGGGATGACAGTGTTGAGCTGGTAAAATATATCAGAAAAAATAACAAGGTTCTTCTCCATATGAGAGATTTCCTAAACGAGCAATGGAAAATCAAAACTACTGGACAAGAAAAAGCTTTCAAGTGTCTGGCAGCCAGGGAGACAGAGATTTTTGTTCTGTTTGAGTTTGGATACCATCTATTTGGGTTAGATGTCAAGTGTATCCTTGACCCACCTCCAATCAAATGTTTGAGAGCTTTTGAGTCTGCTATAGATTCAGAAGTCGCAAGAGGTGATTGGGGCATGAAAGGACTGAAAAATTTTACTTTGGTCAAATTTCATGGAGGAGGCAAAATATTGGTTGAAAGTATTGCAAAAAGATTTTTTGAGGCATATTCTTTCATGTCATCTAACCCAAATCCATATGAGGCTGTTTTTAGATTTTCCAAGTTTGTTTTCCTTCAAAATTACAGAGTATCAGTGACACAGTTACCAGAGCTTCATCATTACGCAATGTGGTTGGAATTCTATCTGACAGTTGGTATCATTTTGGTTGCAAAGCTGCGGACAAAAGATTTTCCAGACTTTGTGTTTATTTTGCCTTCCAATTACCTTGCTTTAATGAAATTCATTGAAGCAACATTTCCCAATCCAAAAGTGGCACAGGTTATCACTGGAATAGATTACTACTTGCCCCACGCAAAGTATTATCAAAATGAAACTTCTAGACTACAAGACAGACTTAAATATATCTGTTTCGGTGTGTCTGGATTCAATCATAACCTGAGCATTCTGCAGGAAGCCTTGAATCTCAGCCGTGGCAACCCTTACTTCTATGCTGTGGTAGAGAGGATTGTCATACTTCAGATGGTGCTGGTTTTGAATATTGGCAAGGCAATGCCTGTTGAATGTGAAAAAAGCCTCATGAAGGTTTTATCAAACATTCATCTTCCAGGAGATAGCCCATACAGATTACAACACCTTGCTAAAGATATTCAACATAATGCCACAGGGATATCCGACATTGCACGTGGCCTTACATCTCTATTAAAGAGTAGACAGCAAGGGGAAGAACTCCTTGTATGTAAATGGAATGCTAAATCGAAACAAAAACTTCATACCACAAAGCTGGAATCAGAAAAACTGTTTAATACAACTTTCTTCAACAATGGAACATTTGATGCAATGCACAACAAGGAAACAGAAGTGGACGACATCCAAGAAGAAACTACAGTTGAGGAGGATTTAACTGAAGAAGAAACTGAACAAAGAATCCAAGTTAAACAGCAACAAGAGGAAACTGAAAGGATGAACAGGGCAGCCATCAAAATTACGAAGTTCTTCAAGAGAATGATGGCAAAAGTAAAAGCCAAACAAGACATTGCTGAGAGAAAAAGAGAACTTGTCTATGGAGAATTTAAACAGTTTGATTCAGTAAAAATAACTGATAAGTATTGTGGATATTGTGGGGAAGACTTAGAACACAAGATGTTAGAGGCTCTAAAGTATCAACAATCATGGTTAGTAGGGGGTCAATCTGTGATGAATGTACACACAGGAGATCAACAGTTTGGCAGAAGTGACTCAGTGGGAGTTATACCTACATCCCCTGATAAAGGACCTGATGTAACATTGGTGTGGGGTAATGATGGCAAGTTCAAAAACACTGGAGGCACAAACTTTCAAGAAATTAATGTCCAACCTAGCATTGCTGAACAACAACCATACCAACCATTTGACAGTCATGTGACTTATGTACAGAATAACAGCAATGATGGAAGTCTGAGTCATCCTGAGGATGGTAATGTATATCAAGCCTACACTGACCAATCAACTGTAGCCAATATGGGACCACAGGGTGACCAATCAGGTCACGTTGCGTGGCAGAGAAGTATCAGCAACGATGGACAGAAGAAACAAAGATTGCTGAAGAAAGTTAAAGATGATCATTTACAGGGAGAACAACATTTGAGAAAGAAATTAGAGTTTGAAATATTTGAGAAAGAATGCAGATTTAAGATCATACCAAAGCTAGGAACAATAAGGGAGTTTCTGGACAATGAAGAATATCAATTGAGGGACAAAGAATATGCAGAAAAGCACTATGTAGATAGATACATGGAGATTGAGAGATTACTGACAACATTGCCAAAAATAGACTCGGAGATTCTGAAAATGTTTCAGACGAGAGAGTGGTCGTCTACTGGAAAGATAAAACAGCTTTTGGTAGAACTAAGTGGTGATTTTGGCATTGTTTTGTCTTATGTGGAGGACGTTTATACACAACTAAAGGTAAGATTTTCCACAACCAATAACACAATATGTAGTGGAATTTCTATCAGGACCTTGAACAATTAATCTGCGTTATCAATACAATAATGGTTTTGAAAATCCCAGAAAACTTTAAGATAACTTTAATTGTTTTAAGGAAAGCAAAGTTTTAGACTACTATGTAATCATAGCATTTGCAAATGATAAATTCTGTGCAGTCTGATCTTGATTTACATTGTCCGCAGAAACAAGTTAAATTGGTTCCAGCGCTTTATGGGTTAAAAGGGTAGAAGATATTTTTGGACAAAAAGATACTGGTGACATACATTTTATCCTTTTTCGGAATTGTTTTCTAAAGCTTTCCTCGTACGGATTGTACAAATATTTTCATAAGGGTTGTTAAAACTTAGAATTATTTGGCAAAGGATGCTGTCAAGATCAGAATATTAAAGATTTCTCTGCACTGTAGGAAAAGGAGAAGCAAAGAGAACTTGCTGCGTCCAAACTTCGTCCTGGATCCTACAACTATGATGGAAGATTTGAAGAGCAGGAGGAAGAACACTTTGAGAAAGTTGTTGAGGAACCAACAAACAGGAAGAAATCAAAAGTCTTTAAAAACTCTAGATATGGAAAAAAGCCAAAGAGAAATTGAAAGATTTGGAACGGGAATGAAAAAGCTCATAAGACACAGAAACATTTTAGATGGAAGAATAAGAGTAGATACTAGTATAGTAGTGTTAACTCTTTACCAAATGACAATAATGTAGAGTTGTCCAAAATCAAAGTATTTGCAGACGACAATTTAAATGTAATTCAAATGAAGGAACTTGTCTTTGAAAGGGTAGCAAACATTGTCAGACAAGGAGAAAATGCTGGCTACCAGCACTTTCTCCTTTCCTCACAATGTTTTCAAAAGGCTTCTTCCATAGGGTCATTATAACTGGGGATTTTGTGGTAAAGAATTAACTCCTTTACCACACAATCTTCTGTTTCAAAACCCTGAAGAGGAAGACTTTTGAAAACAATGTGGGAAAATACTGATAACCAGCATTTTTTTTCTTTTTTCAACAATGTTTTATACCCTTACAAAAAACAAATGATTTGTACCACATTTAGTATATGGTCTTCAAATGCTTTTAAATTGGACAACTCTAAAATTTTGTCATGGTGTTAACTGTTAAGAAAAAATATATTTCAAACTTTGTAAAGGAAATAGAAAGATTAAAAAAATTATTGAAGATATTGAATGTTTAAGGAAAAAAAGATTTTGAAGGGGGAGAGGTTGAATAATTTGGAGGAGGGGGTAAAAATGGATAATGAATATTTAAAAGGTTTGTCAAAGAAAAGTAAAGACATATTGAAAGCTGAAAAAGAAGATAAAATATTGAAGTTTTTTTCTGTAAACGGTTAAGGGCTAGTTTAATTCTTTTTATACCTCCGCAAAACGAATGTTTTCGGGGGTATACTGGAATCAGCCTGTCTGTCCGTCCGTCCGTGTGTCCGTCTGTGTACAAAATACTAGTAATTTTGTGTCGCAAACTCCTCCTACAGTTTTCCTTCAATTGTATTGAAACTTTGCACATATATTGGTCATATATTGAAGGTTTGCAAGACGCAATTTTCAAGTGTCAACTCCTCCTGGTTGAGGAATTATCTCCCCTTGAACTTGACACTTTTTTCTGTCAAAGCGCTGGCGGGGGTATTAAGTCACATTCAGTGACAGCTCTAGTTTTCTTTTGTTTCCTTTCCGCGTTTGTTAAGTTTCAAATTCTTGAGTATTATTGTATTATACTGGTCTTCCACAGATGGATATACGTTTTTAGCATGTGTTTGTATAAGGGGACACTAATACTGCCTTGCTATGGAGGTAGCTTTTGTAGCAATGTGATAGAGTGTTCACCTTTGGACCCAAAGGGATAAGACTCGGTCCCCGCCTCAGGGGTTATTTGTTAATACTATTACATTGGCGCCCCCCTGCGCAAACCCCACTTAGTTGAGGATTTGAATAGCAGTACTTGAAGGATTCATTGGGGAGTATGTAGTATACTGGTCTATCCTAGAGATAGATATAAATGTATGGCTGGTGTTCGTATGAGGGGACACTTGTACTGCCTTGCTATAGAGCTAGCTGGTAGAGCGATCTAGAGGCCCTGGGTTCAGTCTATGCCTTAAGAGGTAATTTTTTTTTCAAAACTGTTACATTGTGTGACGAGACAATCATCATTGAGCCAGCATTTAATCCAAGACTGCCAAAGAAAAAAGTGGCGCTTTGGAAAAATGGAAGGTTTAACCCTTTACCACACAACATAATTTTAGACTCATCCAGATTGAAAACATTTGAAGAGGAGAAACTAAATATGGCCGAGTGGAGAAAACGTTGTTGGAAAAGGAGAAAATGCTGGTTACATGCATTTCCTCCTTTTCCAACTATGTTTTAAAAAAACTCCTCCCACAGGGTTGTTAAAACATGGGATTGTGCAGTAAAGGGTCAATGCATCTTTGTAGTGCGTTATACCAAGCATTCAAGCCAACCTTCTGTTACTATGGATCTAGTTTTGCCTAAAACAGACTGGATCATGAAATTAAATGATCCTCTGACACACAGAAAAGTAAAAGATATCAAATCAAAAAGTTTAAAACCCAGATCAGCCTGCATGGACTATGCAGGAAATTAACCTAGATTAGCTAACTTGGGTCAATACTTTCTACAGAATGCTTTTATCGCCCGCTGAGAGGTGAACTGCTGTTGTTTTTTTGTACCATAGGACTAATCTTCCATCTGATTCGTTTTTTTACTTTTTGTAAAGAAGAATACCACCTCTTCTGGAGATACTGTGTCAATGTTCTATCTAGTTTATGGTAATTGTTAAAAAGAAAGTCTTGCTTTAATGGCTCTACTGTTTTAGATGAAAAAGGCGAGGTACATGTATTGTCAAAGCCCTGTTAGCTGCGTCTGCATTACAGGCGTCGTCTCTATCTGGCTCGATGTCGTTAGGCAAAAAACTTTGACATTTCATAATATCTTTGTCATTACTGAAGATATTTACTTCAAACTTGGACTAATTGTGAAAAGGGGAACCATACCACAGGGGCTGATAACCATCAGCCTATTTTTGACGAAGTTATGCCCCCTGTTTGCCTTTGAACTTTCACTATAAATATTCTATTTCTAAAAGCAATTGCAGTCAAGTGTTGGCATTTGCATGCATACTCTTTTTTCGACCTTAGATAATGATACCAAAGTCTCTTGGCACTTATACCAACATGAGACAAGGCCATTCAGATTTTGATCTCACCGAAATTCAAAACGAATGCACTGCTAATTACCCTATTACGGCATGACAAAACTTTTAAATTGTCCAAACTCAAAGCATAGCCACTAAATCCATGATGACATGACAAAATTTTACAGTTGTCCAAATCCAAAGTATTTGCAGACAGCAAATTAGCTGTGGCTCGAATTGTACAAATTGTTTAAAATAGAGAAGAAAACATTGTGGGAAAGGGAGAAAATGTTGATAACCAGCATTTTCACCTTTTTCCCTCAATGTTTTCAAAAGTTTTGTTCCTCAAGGTTGTTAAATTTCAGGATAGTGTGGTAAAGTGCTCGGTAAAACAATAGCTAGAGAATGTAAAGAAGGAAGATAAATGTGAGAAGAAAAATATTTTTCAAATTTATTTTTTTCGTATAGGCTACTTAGCCTCTTAAGGATTTTTTCGATTTTGCGCGAGAATTTCGCTAAAGACTTACGGGAATGTAACATGACTAATTTAAAGGGTTGATTACTGGGAAAAATCCGTACCATGACATGATCTATACAATCAATGAAGACAGAGTAACAGATTGCAAAGCGACTAAACTGTTATTTTGCCGTGAAAATTGTACCTTTTATTGCATGCATATATCTGTCCATAAGCCCCATAGGACAAAAGCATCATAGGACGAAAACTTCGAAGACAAAAGCCTCATAACGCAAGCCTCACAATGACGAAAGCCCTTTCAGATAAAAGCCCCATAGGACAACAGCCTCAGAGGACAAAAGCCTCGTGAGACAAAAACCTCACAGGATAAAATCCTCATAGGACAAAAGCCTCAAAAGACAATTGTCCCATGGGGAAGAAAGCCCCACATTTTTTAATGAAATAGCATATTATGAGCAAAGACTTTATATTGTCAAATTGACTTATTCACTATAGCATTAGTGATCAGTTATTCATTTTCTAGCAACAAAAAAAAACTGGTTTTGTTTGTGAGAGTCTATAAATCCTGGAGCTTGCCTTTGGTTTCAGGTAATCCTGAGATATCTGTTATAATCTTAAATGACAGGATTGTTTGGGGAAAGGGTTAAACCTTAATTTCTGTGCATTGTTCCTATTTTTACAAGGCTGTTTTCAAATATGTGATGAGGTCAATCAAAGCCAGGGAGTCCAAAGACACTCATGATTTAACACCATAGGGTTCTTGTCTGTTTTTCTGATAAGGGTACAAGGATTTTGTCCCATTGAGTTTTTGTTCATGGCACCTTTATTGTATGTGGCTTTTATCCATGGGACTTTTATCCTATGGGGCTTTTGTCCATAGGACTTTTATCCTACGGGGCTTTTGTCTATTCTTTGTTTTAAGGGAAAAGTATAATAATTATGTTGTATTTTCCGATATTTAACAAAAATTTACAGCAAAAAAACTTTTATATGTCACCCTTTACCTCATAAATCCGAGCTTGATTGACCCTTTGAAAGAAAGCTTCTCATATGCTGATTTTCAGCATTTTGTCCTTTTTCTTCTATGTTTTCTACCCTGTCACGTGATACAGAGTTTAGCTATCTAATGGTTAAACTCTCACTTTTAACTCAACACTGTATTTTAAAACTTTGTCACAGCCTGTAACCTTTAAAGTGCCTTTCACTACCTAATAGCCTTTGCGACTGGTTTAGATAAAGATCAGGCTGCACAAAGCATCTGATCTTTTGTTTACACTGTCCACATCATGGAGACATTCTGGACAAAAGAATATTGGAGATTGTTATCTACATGTATTGTGTCGAATATCTAGACCAAGATGAATTATTTAGTGGTCTAAAGGTTAACCCTTTACTACGCAGTTCCCTCTTTTCATCACCTTTATAAAGAAAGCTTTTGAAAAAATTGCGGGAAAAGGAGAAAATGCTGGTAGCCAGCATTTTTTCTATTTCCAGCAATGTATTTTAACTTTTCAAGAAGAAATTTATCATTTGTGCCACATTTGAATTGTCGTCTGCAAATGTTTTATAGTGTAAAACTTTGTTGTGTGGTAAAGGGTTAAAAACTATTTGATTCTTAAGGGAAAAAAGCCTTTTGATCATTGTCACAGTGCAGTAGTTAATGCACAGTGTAAATCAAAGGTCAGACTGCATGTTCTGTGCAGTCTTATCTTGATCTACCCTATCCGCAAAACCTATTAAGGTAATATATGGCAATGAAAGAATTTATTCTTTTGTAAATGATAAAAGGAAAAATGCATGATATTTTCATCATAATTAATTGTATTTTGGAATGTACTTTGCAAATTATTTTTTTGACATTTTTTCTACCTTATTATATTGTTTATCTTTCTTGTTGAATAAATATTTTCTTCTTTACACGTGAATTTTTGTTATCATAACCCCCACCTATGAAGTAGAGAGGGGTATACTGGTTTCACTATGTCTGTCCGTCTGTCTGTCAATCCGTCAGTTTGTTTTGCTTTTGTTTCTGTGCTCTAACTCAAAAGCCGTTTGACCTAGGACCCTAAACTTTATACAAGTGTTACTCATGACCCAAGGAGGTGCCCTGTTATTTTTAGGTCACATGGGTCAAGGTCACATGTGAACTTTGTTTGAAAATTGTTTCCATGCTCTAAACTCAATAGCTGTTAGACCTAGGACTCTGAAATTTTATACAAGTGTTGCTCATGACCCAAGGAGGTGCCCTATTGTTTTGGGGTCAAAGGTCAAGGTCACAGGTGAACTTTGTTTGAAAATCCTTTCCATGCTCTAACTCAATAGCTGTTTGACCTAGGACCCTGAAACTTTGTACAAAGACTGTTCACGACCCAAGGAGCTGCCCTATTGTTTTTTCGTCACATGGATTAAAGGTCAAGGCCACTAGTGATCTTTGTTTTGAAAGTCATATCCACTCTTCGATTACGCTGCTTCAGTGACAAGATGCTGGTGGGGGGAGTATTTGTCCACCTTGTGACAGAACTAGCGGTTACCAGGTGAGAAGCTTGGGTGGAGCAGAGACAGAGGGGGTGTGCATTTGTTTAAAGGAACCAGTACAAGCCAGTTTTTCTCTATCAGTTTACCAAGCAGTCCCAAGTTTGACCTTTAAAGGTGCCTTTCACTGATAAAGTTGCCTTTGAGGCCAGTGTAGATTAAGATCAGTCGCCTTATTTACCAACCATTCCTAAGAATGTTCTTAGTCATATTCTCTAGAATTTTCTAAATTTGAAGGTAACACAACTTCTGATTGGCTAAACCATTCGGTTTAGCCAATCAAAATTTGTGTTACTTTATAATTAGAAAATCTTGGAGAGTACGACTAAGAATTTTCTTCAGAATGGGTAGTGAATACAGGACCAAAAATTCCGCAAAACATGCAGTGTGATCGTTGATCATCACCATTCCCTTTGCCAAAAAACTACAGACAAAAACAAGCCAAAAATTTGCAATTATCTCGGTCTTGTCCTAGAATGAAAATCTCCATCGGATATATGTACTGCTGTAAGGGTCTTAGACTTTGAGAAGGAAGGGCTCCTGAAAACAATTCGGGAAAAACTGTCTCTCTGTGCCAAATATGCAGTAACAAAAAGGGCTTGTTCCTCGGGGGTTGCAGGTTTGAATCCTCAGATTAATCCATAGATTAATGATTGGCTTAGTAAGAATATTAATTACTTTTTACTATACAATCTCCAGTTTTAACGACCCTTGGAAATTAAACATTGAAAACATTGTGGGAAAAGGAGAAAATGCTGATTACCAGCATTTTCTCCTTTTCCCACAATGTTTACTACTCTTTCATCGCCAAATCTAATAAACCTAGCCACATTTAATGGTAAGATGTGGGACTCGTAACCTGGACGCCCCGAGTTCGAGCCGCTGTTGATCCACTGGACTTTTCATAAGAGTGTCATTGGGCAAGACAGACAGCTTTAGCCTAGTACTGGCGAGACCAAGAAAAAACATGAATATGTAAGCAGTCGCTGTGATATGACTGAAATAATGTTGAAAGCGGTGTAAAACACTATTCATTCATTTATTCAATTGTTTTCTGATGTCGTCTAAAAATACTTTGATATTGGAGGCCTTGTAATTTTTTCTTTTTTTTTTTTTTCGTTTGGTAACAACTTAAGTGAAATTCTAATTACCATAATTCGCCAATGTACTGTCTAAGTGGAAATTTTTGCGACGTGGAAATTTCACCTATTTCGCGAATTTGACAAATTTGCAAACTTTCGTGTTCGCATACTTTACCACAAGTATACCAACAAATAACGAGTGTAATGATTTCGCAGACATTTCCGTAATCAGTAATTTGCAAATTTTGCGACACGAATAAAAATATTCACGTATACAGTATTCGGACAGAAAAAAATAATTATTTTTTCAGTCTCGGAATCTTTAGGAAATGCCATGCTCTGTGTAAAAGGGGGTTTAATGCATCTGCATAGAGTATAAACCCAGGTCAGCCTGCGCAAACTGTGCAGTATGACCTTGGCCAAACCTTTTTAGTCAATTATCTGCATGTACAAGAACCAATCTACCTCATGGCTCAGTCGATTGTTGGATGAAATGCGTTTTATGGATATATAATCCGATGATGACTAGCCCCCTTTTTCCAGAGCAAGGCTAAAATACATGAGCCATGCTCTGGCAAAAGGGGGCTTAATGCATCTCCTTGATGCATGAAACCAAGCAAGTCATCACATAGTTATGGATCCATAATATCGAGTTTGTCTAACAACCGTTTGAAACTTGAGGTACATCTGTCATTTGACATGCAGAAAATTGATAGCAAAAAGTTCCGGCCCAGGTCAGCCTGCGCGGACTGCGCAGGCTGGCCTGGGTCGATGCTTTCTGCAGATGCATTAAGCCTCCTTTTCAAAGAGCAGGGCTCACATATAATTGTAGATCATGGTTTCAGAATCAAGAAGCGTGTTATGATGAGTAAGATACCCAAAATGCACATTCTTTTGTAGTCTGGTCATCATCTACACCGTCCAGCAAAAAGCTATTGCTGTCATAATTGTAAGAACACCAAGGGCGGTAACGCAGTTGGTAGTGCAAACGACTTGAGATCAGTTGGTCGCCGCTTCGATCCCCGGCCTAGTCATTTTTTTCCCGAGGATTGATTATCTAGGCATTGCGACAGGATTCATTCCTCTCTCTGCTGATCGTTGTTTCGGTGATTGCGTGGAATAGCAACGAGTGGCTTGGGAAGAATATTGTGAAAATTACTAGTAGAAGAAACTCCGGGAAAGCATGGATAGGTGCACCGGCCTCCGTGATATATCTGAAATAATGTTGGTAACGGTACCACCACCAATACATACATACAAACAAACAAACAAGCAATGGAATAAACTGTTTGCAAGTGAATTGTGTATTAATGTAACATGATAGAGCTTAAGTCAGAATAGCTTGGTTACATAGGTATGATTACGAGATATGCTCTATGAAAAGGGGGCTTAATGCATCTGGAAAAAGTATCGACCCATGTAAGCCTGCGCAGTCTGACACGGATCGAAACTATTTGCTGTATATTGTTTCTGCATGTCTGAGGACCATTCTACCTCTGGATTCACCAGCTTGTTGGATTAAGTGGATATCATGGACCCATAATTGTGGGATGACTTGCATGGTATAATACATCACGGAGATACATTAAGCCCCCTTGTTCAAGACCATGGTTCATTTGTTACGTATATGTACAACGGGAACATAGCTCAGGTGAAAACAGTTAATAGCTCCTTCTCACAAATGTCCATGTAACACTTGTTATGATTGGTCGACTGAATCTAACGTTTGTTGTCCAGGGTGATTTAATCTCCCCCCTGAGAAACACCTGCAGATACCACGCGTTAGTCGACATTCACCATTGTTACGTCTTCTACAAGGTCCGCGTGGATGCCAAATATTCCTAAAAGGCCCTTTCTGGACACAACTCCCTCTCCGTGTTTTCCTGCAGAACCGATCGGAAGTGACGTCATTGATGATTAGAAGTAGGGTTACGGTCATTATCAGAATGATCGTCCAACGATTCATCGTGTGTCAGGCTGTAAATAGAAGTATAAAAGATCATCAGTTTTTAAACCCTTTATTAAACGATTCCATCTAGTATCGGCTCTTAGAAAGAAGGCTGCAGAAAACATTGTAGGATAAGGAGAAAATGCTGGTAACCAGCATTTTCTCCTTTCCAACCATGTTTTCTGCTATTTCAAAGCCCAGTCTTATGATTTCAGCTACATAAATTTGAATCATTACCTGAAAAGCTTTCGATTTGGACGACTCCGATTCATTTGCCTTGAAGTAAAGTGCTAATTATTGACTGATTGTCTGGTGTTTAACGCCGTTTTCAACATTATTTCAGATATATAGCGACGGCAAATACACCTATCCATGCTTTTCTGGAGTTTCTGTTTCGCAATGTTCTACCAGAACCACTGGCTGCATTCCCACATGACCATTGTCAAAAAACAATGATAACCGGTAACAGAGGGGTGAATCCTGTCGCAATAATTATTATCAAACCTCCGAAAGATATTGGCTGAGCTGGGGATTCGAACTAGTGGCCTCCTGTTCTCAAGTCCTGTAGACTACCGACTGCGCTGCTGGGGGCTCAGTGCTAGAGTTAAGGTACATGTTTACATTATTGAAAATGACGTTACAGATTTATTTTTTTAATTCGGGTACATCACGAAGGGCAAACGATTGTATAACATCTGTTGACGAGAAGTACAATGTGGCTAAGAGATTAGTTCTGTCTTTAAAATGATGACAAACAATGTGGGAAAAGTAGAAAATGCTAGTTACAAGTATTTTTCCTTTTCCCCTCAATTTTTCCCAAAATATTTCTTGTTCAAGGCCCAGTTGCGGCAGTAGAGTAAATAATATGAGTGTTAAAAAGCATTTAAATTAAATTCATACCGGTCAAAAGTATAGAAATTATTGTGAAGATGATCACCTGTCATTGTATGGTTGGTGCAAGTGTAAGTAGTTGGTCATTATCTCCCGCTAGATGGCATTCTACAAATACACATCTATCTAATTTGGGCATTATGGGTACAGAACCGGACTACTTTTCAAAACGACAGCCGTTACTTTCAAATTCAAAATAAACGTTTACTCAATAAAACGCTACCTGGTGCGATTCATTTAGCTATGATCAGCTAGCATATAACCTAGGCACCGGCCATTTATCAAAACAGCCCCTACAGGCTTGGGTAATAGTGTCGGTTAAAGCCCTACTTTCCCCTTAGTTTATGGGGTCGGTGATGCGTCATAGTAGACAGGTCGAATCTTCGAAGAATATGACATGCGCAGACAACGAGTAGTTGGTCGAAAAATAGGTAAAGATTAGACAAGTCGCTCTATCTTTGGTTAAATTTTTACCTGGTATTAAAATTCATTCCACTAACACTTTAAAAACCGATCGTGAAAAAACAGATTATCATTTTCGCAGGAATTTTCATAATTTTAAATGGTATAATAAATTATGAATTTCTATGCATATCATTACACGCATTTTGTTTTATTTTACTATTACGGTATTGAAAAAGAGGCCCCTGTGTTTCTAACAAACTTCGTCCTCATATATCTGAGCAATGCTCTGGCAAAAAGGGGCTTAATCCATCTCCGTAGTGCATCATACCAAGGAAACCATCACGTAATCATGGATCTATAAAATCCATTTTGTCTAACAACCGACCAAATCATGAGGTACACTAGTCCTAGGATATACAGAAAATTGATTATCAGCCAAAAGTTTCGGCCCAGGTCAGCCTGCACAGACTGTGCAGGCTAACCTGGATCGATACTTTTCGCAGATGCATTAAGCCCCCTTTTCACAGAGCATGACTCATATATATAAGCCATGCTCTGGCAAAATAGGGGCTTATTGCATCTTCGTGATCATCATATTGTTTTATTATACTGCAAAGAAATTTCTCGTGATCTGATTGGATAATATGCCCCGAACATATATATAATGTACACTGGCAAAACCCATGTAAAAGCAGTTTCCCTTTCGGGAGCCCCGTATACATGACTACACTTTCAACACGACATCCAAAATGGCGGCGTCGATCAAGATTAACATCAAGATTATGCACCAAACTGCACGTTTTTCCAAAGTTTCAGTGACGCCAGTTCCCAGTGACGTCATTTTTCATTGAATTGGGGCACTCAGAAGGGAAATTCTACTTCGTCAGCGTACTCAAGTTTCGAAACCAAAAAAAAAAACAGGTAAATTTCGCTTAACACACGTTGGAATGGTAAAACTTTGCAGTATAATAAATTCGTTGTACGGTCAGGTGGCAGGGGACTTGGAAACTTGTTCACGGCTGTTGTGAATCCACAGCCGTGAACAAGTTTCCAAGTCCCCTGCCACCTGACCGTACAACTAATAATGTAAA
The DNA here is from genome assembly GCA_946811185.2 of Hippopus hippopus. Taxonomy (NCBI): domain Eukaryota; kingdom Metazoa; phylum Mollusca; class Bivalvia; order Cardiida; family Cardiidae; genus Hippopus; species Hippopus hippopus. The sequence goes on from OX328113.1 coordinate 31,202,280, forward strand.
TAGGATATACATGTAACCTGTTTTCATTATCACTTTCACTCTATATATACAGAGTATTCTAGAAACATAAAGAACATTCATTGGTTTTTCCATTGTGGTTATTTTTAGAAACAGGTTGTTAGTACACAAGTTGTTTACTAATCCATGTTGTCATCTTTCTAGAAAAGACTAATCTAGAATTTTCCAACCTGATATAAATAGGAGTGACTTACTTGGTGGATTTGGATTTTGAAGTTAGATTTGTGGCTTTGAGGATACAGAATTAGTGAAAAGTGTTGGATTTAACTTGGGATATAGATCTGAAAGTTGGAATTATTTAATTTTTAAACAGGTAGCTCATATCTATTTATAAGTTAAAACTATTGTTAATTTAGGTTTTAGGAACCAGAAATTCTATACTTTTTGTAGTCTAAACATAATTCTTAATTTTGAGGGACTTATTCTATTTCTTGTTCTAAGATTAAAAATTGTCAAAATTTCATTCAAACATAACTCTTATTGTACTCTTTTGTTTTTATTCATTAATAAATATTGTTAATTGTTAAAGGCTTGTTGCTGGTTTTCTTTCTCGTTACGTTTGTCTCGTAACAATATAATTGTGGATCTATAAAGCAATTTTCTCTAAAAACAGATTTATTGTTGAGTAGAATGGTCCTTTGACACGCAAAAAATTGACCAGAAGCACAAAGTCACAGGATGGGAATCTCCTAATCGGACAGTGTAGATCCAAGATCAGACTGCAAAGAACGCTCTACCACCTGAGATATGCGGGTTAGAAGTAGGAAACAAATGTTTATTTCATGCTTTCCGGTAGGTTATCGAGAAATATCGGTGAAATATTTTTCGATATTTCATGTTGGTTACGACCAGTGAAAATACCGATTTTTATATTCTAACTCTTCAATTGAAGGCGGAAACAGTTGTTCCCGCGCACTAGTTACCCAGGTAAAATGCGCGTGGCTCACAACTAGATGAAAATATGACGTAATTTACCTTACATTTCTCGCGCTTGACGTAATATTGTAATGCGTGCTATGCCGACGGAGATACGTCACGGGAAATAACCGAAAAGAACTGTACTGAATTTTGATTAAGTTCCTCCCAGAAAGGGTTAAAAGCAGGAAATAAATAGAATATTTGTTTTTTACGGTGAAAGATCGAAATTTATTTCACCTCTTGAACATCATCGGTAATATTTTCACTCGTGGCTGCGCCACTCTTGAAAATATTACCGATGATGTACACTCGATGAAATAAATTTCGATCTTTCACCGTAAAAAACAAATATCCTCTATTTATTTCGCTGAAAGATCGAAATCTATTTCATCGAGTGAACATCATCGGTAATATTTTCACGAGTGGCTCACCCTTTTATATCATGCTTTTCGGTAGTTTATAGAGAAAAAAATGTTGGGTTAGGGTGTGGTGTTTCATGGTGACGACCAGTGAAAAATACCGATTTCTTATTTCATGCTTTTCAGTAGTTTATCGAGATATAATAGTGGAATATAGTTTGATATTTCATGGTTACGACCAGTGAAAAAATATTGATTGCGTATTTTCTAACTCTTTAATTAAAATGTGGAAACTGTAGTTCCCGCGCACTAGTTACTTAGTTAAAAAGCGCGTGCTATTCAACCAGAGGGAAATAAGACGAAATTTATGCACATTTACCCTACATTTCTCGCGCTTTATGTAATATTGTAATGCATTCTTATGTAAATGGGGCACGCCAAGGGAAAGGGATCTCACCACTGATCATTGCTTCGACAAAGGTAATGTGGGGAAGCAGCCAGTGGCTTGGGAAGAATGTTGTGCGGAGTACTGGTAACAAATACATCTGGAAAGCATGGATAGGTACACTGGCCGCCGCGATATAACTGAAACAGTGTTGAAAACGACGTGTTACACTATACAATCACTTATACCGATAAAGAGGGCGAAATTTATCTAAAACAGAAAGTGTCTGTGGTACGAGGAACAAGGACTACTCGTCATAACTCGGCAAATTTCGTTGTGCAAGCTCCGCCAGGGCCATTAAAACTTGGCATTGTTCGTTATTTTCTTTTAAAGAAAAGATTAACAATTTACCAAAAGACCCGGTGCTATAACGACCTTGAGAAAGAAGCCTTTAAAAAATTTATGGGTAGAGGAAAAAGTTCTGGAAGCCAGCATTTTCTCCTTTTCCCACACTGTTTTATAGCCCTTCAAACATATCTAAATCACCGTTTTGGCAACATCAAATTTGTAGTCTGCAATTGCTTTTGGACAAGTCTAAATTTTTTCCGTTTAGAAAGGCAGAGATAAGACAAATATAGCTTCTTTGCAACCTCCTACGGATGTAGTTCAAATCGGGTAGCCGTCAAATAAAGTTTACAGAAACGATAAACACTTGGCCAGCTTCTGATTCTCTGAGGAAACATCAACGTTTAGAATCCTGCGGCAAGTAGTTGATGAGACAGATGGGGGAAAAGGAAAAAATTGCTTACTTCCAGAACTTTCTCTCTCTCTCTCTCTCTCCCTCTCTCTCTCATAATCTCTTAATCTATCTCAATCTACTTTTTCTGGCATCTTTCTTTCTATCAAATCTGTTTCATATGGTGCTTGCTTGTAATCAGTACGTTAGATGATCGAATCAGAATTTTGGGGAAATAATGTTTACCTTTGACCAAAGAAACCAGACAATCCCATCTTTTAAATGACCACAAGATCGTGTATAAGTACGATCCGTGGCTGTCTCAAGGAACAAGACATTTGAAAACACTGGGGGTGGGGGGTGGGGGGGGGGAGACAATGTTCTCTCTTTCTCTCTCTTTCATAATCTCTTAACCCTTTACCACACAATCCCTACTTTTAACGCCCCTACGAAAGAAGCCTTTTAAAAACATTGTGGGAAAAGGAGAAAATGCTGGTATTTTCTCCTTTTCCCACAATGTTTTCTATCCTTCCCAAAACAAATTTCAATCTTTCATTTGCATTTTTTTTTTTTTTTTTTTTTTTGTCGTCTGCAACTGCTTTCAATTTGGACTAGTTGTAAACTTTGTCGTCTGGTAACGGGTTAATCTATCTCAATCTCCTTTTTCTGCAGTCTTTCTACATATCCAAAGACAATGTCTCTCATTTGAGCAATCTTCGACTCGTCGTCTGCAAGCATCTCTCATCCTGGTTATCTGCATTTTTGTCGTTTTGTAGAGACTTTAAAATCTTCGAATAAAACGCTATTAGGCTACAGGCACCTTACTTTGATTTAAATTTTACTTTTCCTATTTGAATGCTTCTTTCTCCGTTACAAATGAAAAACTACCACGAAATAAACAAAAGAAATACCTGAATTTGAAACAACAAAACTCCAAACTACAGTAAAATCCGAGTCTAAAGTCACGTTCTTCACACTCTGTATGTATCACGCCGACTGTTAGCAAACCCCAGACTGACGACGTATATGAATCACATGTTGAGGAACTCTTTCCTCTCAGGGTGCTATGCGCGACTTAATGACCTTTTACGGCCAGTGTAGATCAAGATCAGACTGCACAGAACGTGCAGTCTGATCTTGGATCTACACTATCCGATGAGATTTTTTTCTCCAAAATTAAGTTTGAAATGGCATCATTCGGGTTTTTAACGTCGGCTTGAAAGTTTCATTAAGAGGTTAAAAGTTAGACCTTCTCCTTTACATCATATGCACAGAACACTCTTGAAAGCACATCTGGCCGTGGTGGGAAACATTAGAAAAAGCCCAGATCTACGAGTATATTTTTAGTTATTTCGTCACCTGATTCAAAATATCATTCCTGTTGAATCATAAATCCTTTCATCAACCCAGTTTGTCCGAAATCTACTAACCTAACTACAGTTAGCGGAGTTTTACCATATACCAAACATTTCGGACATTTTAAGACCCCGATTACGAATGCTTTCGAAAACATTATGGGGAAAGAAGAAAATGCTGGTAACCATTTTTTTTTTTTTTTTTTTCTTCTTTTCCCACAATTTTTTCCAACCCTTCTTACACAAACCCTATCAAAATAACCATTTATTATTTGTCATCTGCAAATTCTTTCAATATGGATGAGTGGTGTGCTAAAGCCTTAAATGGCTTGCAACACGCGAAAAGGGGCATTCGGACATTTGCGTAAAGTGTCGAGTCGGATCAGCCTGCGCAGTGCGCGCAGGCTAATCCGAGACGACACTTTACGACTACATTAGATTTTGTGCTACGGTAGACTTGCGCAAAACAGAAAATTGCATAAAAACGGAAAGTGCCGTCTCGGATTAGCCTGCGCGGACTGCGCAGGCTGATCCGACATGACACTTTACGCAAATGTCCGAATGTCCCTTTTCCCGTGTTGCAAGCCAAATCATATATGTTGTATATGTACTAGACGACCTAAGTCCAAGCTGCTCCATATTGAAAACACTTGCAGACGACAAAATGATGGCTAAGGTGATGGAAATTGTTGTGGAAAGCGATAGAAAATATTGTGATGAAAGGTAAAATGCCGGTAACAAAAATATTTTCATAAGTATCTTTCCATGCCATTCATAAGTAGCTTTCTGCCATGCCCGGTAACCAAGCCGATAAAGTACAGTGCTTTCAACTGCGGACGCTGGTTCGAATCCCAAGTTCAGCTAAATATTTTCCAAGGATATATGGCTTGCAACACGCGAAAAGGGGCATTCGGACTTTTGCGTAAAGTGTCGTCTCGGATCAGCCTGTGCAGTCTGCGCAGGCTGATCCGAGACGGCACTTTAGGACTACATGAGATTTTGTTCTTTAGTAGACTTGCGCAAAACAGAAAATTGCATAAAAATGAAAGTGTCGTTTCGGATTAGCCAGCGCGGACTGCGCAGGCTGATCCGTCATGACAATTTACGCAAATGTCCGAATTCCCCTTTTCGCGTGTTGCAGGCCATATGATATTCAGTGAGAAAACATTCATTCCTATCTTACAGCTTAACATTTTTGTGGGAAAGCAACCAGTGGTTTGGAAACGATGTTATGCGAAATACTAGTGAAAAAAAAAAATCAAGGAAAGCATGGTTGGTTCACTGGGTGCTTCGATAAAGATAAAATGATGTTGAAGACGGCGTATTACATCAAACAAACATCGAGGATCGTACGACATACATGTATACGATTCCATATTCCCATACAGTAATCAGCCTTGTTAAAGATACATCCGTACAGCCGGAGAGAAAAACACAGTTAAAATTTGATAGAAGGTAGAATGGTTTAGAATTTAGTCACATGTGTAACATAGATAAATTACCGATTTATATATATGGGGTGATGGATAAATAATTATATATCGGAAATCTTCGATTTAAAACCAGAATGGTGGCAATGGTGATTTCTTTGATGGCCTCCAGAAAATGAAATGAATTTTCTATCGGTCGTAATCTTTGCAACTTTGTAATCGTCAGGGACAATAATTGGCATGAAGATACAAGAATGATTATAGTTTGATAAAATAAAGATGAAATGGGTTAAAAACTTGCTGAACTTGCCGAGTACAGATTAGTAGATATAAACTGAGAGAGCTGGGACAAGCTTAAATTCCAACCATCCTCCTCAAATCTACATCCCAACCCTTCTTTCTCCCTAAAATTTCCAAACTCTCAAACCCAACCATCCTCCTGGCTAACTCTCAAACCTAACCATCCTCCTGGCTAACTCTCAAACCTAACCATCCTCCTGGCTAACTCTCAAACCTAACCATCCTCCTGGCTAACTCTCAAACCTAACCATCCTCCTGGCTAACTCTCAAACCTAACCATCCTCCTCCTCAAATCTACATCCCAACCATCCTCCTCCTCAAATCTACATCCCAACCATCCTCCTCCTCAAATCTTGACTCCGAGGGTCGTCGTGGGTCGCCGTGGGTCGCCGAGGGTCGCTGAGGGTCGTCGAGGAACACCCAACGTCTCATATTTTTAGCCCATATACCTATATGAGCTATATGAGTTAAAAATCCATATCCTCGATAAATCTAACCTGCTAAACAACATCCGCGCCTTATATTTTCCAAATGAGCGATCCATTCGTTCCATTCATTTCATCCGTGAATCAGCAAAACCTTATTCGTTTCATCTATCCATTCTATCCGATCCATCCATTCCATCCGATCCATCCGATCCATCCATCCATTCCATGTGCTTGTACGTACGTCTAAAACCTCATTCGTTTTATCTATCCATTCTATCTGATCCATCCGTTCCATCCTTTCCATCCATCCATTCCGTGTGCTTGTACGTACGTCTAAAACCCCATCCTCTAGCAGCTCTAACGGTTCTATCAACTCTAGCAGCTCTAACGGTTCTAGCGTCTCTAGCACATCTAACAGTCTTATCGTCTCTAGCGTCTCTAACGGTTCTATCGACTCTAGCAGCTCTAACGGTTCTACCGTCTCTAGCACATCTAATGGTCTTATCGTCTCTAGCGTCTCTAACGGTTCTATCGCCTCTAGCGTCTCTAACGGTTCTATCGTCTCTATCGTCTCTAGCGGTTCTATCAGCTCTAGTGTCTCTAACGGTCCTATAGTCTCTAACGGTTCTATAGCCTCTAGCGTCTCTAACGGTTCTATATCCTCTAACGGTTCTATAGCCTCTAGCGTCTCTAGCGGTTCTATCAGCTCTAGCGTCTCTAACGGTCCTATAGCCTCTAACGGTTCTATAGCCTCTAGCGTCTCTAACGGTTCTATATCCTCTAACGGTTCTATAGCCTCTAGCGTCTCTAACGGTTCTATCGCTTCTATCGCCTCTAGCGTCTCTAACGGTTCTATCGTCTCTATCGTCTCTAGCGGTTCTATCAGCTCTAGTGTCTCTAACGGTCCTATAGTCTCTAACGGTTCTATAGCCTCTAGCGTCTCTAACGGTCCTATAGCCTCTAACGGTTCTATCGCCTCTATCGTACCTAACGACTCTAGCAGCTCTATCGTCTTTATTAGCTCTAGTACCTCTGGTTCTATCGCCTTTACTAGCTCCAGTACCTCTAACGGTTCTAGTAATGTATTTTCATTTATCTTTCGATGTCCTAAGGCTAATGTATTGATCTTGTTTTTCAAGACATGACGTTTATCATCATCTCCGCTTAATGCTATTTTATTTATTTTCTCCGTATACAATTCATGGTCATGACTTCGAATTACTACCATATTTCTAGATTGTTTGTTTTCCTCGAACAAACAATTTTTATAATCCTCGTGGCTAATAAAATCCCTAACCACTTGATGACTGATTCCTTTACATTTCTTATTTTCATCTTCATTGTCAAACGTTTTATAAGAGTATAGTTTGGATCTGAGTCCAACAAACTCTTCGATAATCCTACCATTCATCTCATCTTTAAAGACCCCAAGTACTTTCTTGTTAACCCCAGTTGGGATACCTGAGGGGTGTTGAGGTGGGTAACCGCTTGTATCAAAGTAATCTTTAACATCGCTACTAATATCTTTATAAAAATCTTCCGTTTCTATCTCATACATGAGACTGTCAGTATCTGTAAAGAGAAGGCTCGCTTTTTCAGAATATTTAGGTTTAATATAATTATAATGGAATTCATACATCAAGATCTTGCTTAGGTCTAAAATAGACATTCCTACGTAAATAGGTTTATTGAAGTATAGATGAGTTTTTTTCATCTTTATTATGCAGAGATCCTCATTAAGGATAGTTATATCGTGGAAATTAGGTTTAGCTACTAATTTCTCTGCTTTTTCTCTACTGCTAACCAATTTAATATCAACTCTGTTTCTAATATTTTCCATTGTCTTACCGAAAACGGAGTTATTCATGAGTTTGAAGAAATCCTTTTCGAAATCATTGGTTGCATTTGTTCTTAGATTAGTATTTAACTCGATGTAAGGTTTTAGCCAGTTGCTTTCTTCAAATGTTATACCTCTATGTATCTTTTTAATCTTTAAACCTAAACTTATATATAATTTTAGGTTTTCACTGTGTAAAATATACTTTTCCTTATTATATAGGTTAGGCGCAAGTTTCTCAACATTACCTAACCTTATTTTTTCTGGAGCTAGAGGAAAATCATTATGCAGATCTTGTAACTCCGTGGGGTATTCTAAGTCAACCTCTAATATAAATGGATGATTTTCCCAATTCTTTAAATCATCCTCATCCATCCAGTTAAAATTACCGGTTGGAAGTTTCTTTGACATACCCCACCCATAAAGGTTGTTAGCATCTAAATAAACGATAAATTTAGATGGTTTGTCGGGAGTATATTTATCTCCCATATATTTGTTGTTTGCTCTCGCAAAACGTTTAGTAATCGTGGATATACCCCCTCTAACTCCATTTTCGAAGAATAACAACATATCAGGGTTTGTTATTAAATCTAGATTTATATCAGTAACTTTTAACATAGCATCCCAAGCTAAACCGGGTGCCGTATAATACCATGATGGGTCTAATCCGTAATTATTAAAGCAAACATTCCTTAAATTTTCGAAGACATCCGCCAACAATAAAACGTCTGTCATATTATATAAGTCGTGGTAATCTTTAAAAGATTTCATTTCGAAGGTTTCCCATACATTTAACGCATGTTGGTAATCCTCTTCCCCAATTCCACTACATTTAAGATTGGAATAAAATTCGCCTCGCTCGGGTAACTTTGTTTCCTCTAATTTACTAAGGTTATCAAACCATTCGTATGGAAATATACCCTTTTGAGAAACCAGTTCAAGCTTCCCCCCCTTAAAATATTTCGCGAGATTGTTCATGTTCTCCTTAGGTAATATACTAACAAGTGCATCTAGACTTTTATTTAAAAATCTTAAACTGTCGAGAAATCTAATCTCGTGGTGTTTCTCTTTAATGTTTTTATCTTTATCTGTATATGTAATAGGTATTTTCTTAGACACGCTTATATATGTTTCCTTGTTTGTTGGTATACATCTTATTTCACCGGGTATAGTCATCAGATCTTTTATGAATAGATGTACGTCATACTTACTTAGATTATGAAAATACACCGGTGTGAAGGTTGGTACTCTATACTTTAAATTACAGTTACTGTGTGCTGCCCCCCTAAACTTACCAGTATAGTGGCAATGATCTCTAACTTTTTTCGTGTCTTTGAATGACTCTCCGCATATCCAGCAATTTTTCGCTCTATCGAACTCTCTTTTATCCTCAACTCTATAAATCATTCCCTTCGGTGGTATCTTATCTATTTCTCTTATAACTTTTTCTAAATCCTCTACGAATTTCTTAGATGCTCCTTCCACAGAATATTGGAAAATCTTTGAGGGGTAAACATCTTCATAGAGGGATTTTATATAAAAACAGTAGCCAGAAATTTTATGTTTGTTAATTTGTTTTGTTTTATCGCCCTCTTTTCATTTATTTTTTCTAATGCGGACTCCATATCAGCGTAAATTGTACACGGATGTCTTTGTTGTTTATAAAAGTTTTGAAAGGATATGGTAGAACCTTCTTCCGGTAAATCTACCATAACGGTATCTTTTTTGCTGCAATACTCTAAATGCTTATTTAAAGTTTCTTCTTTCTGAAAATGGTTTAAACACCTCTCGCAAATAAAAATCTTTCCGTTATGTTCGGAAATCTGTTTTGAAAGTAATCTACTTAAATTCTTAATTAAACAGAAATGTTTGTTACCATCTTTTTCTAAAAGTAAGAGATTAACATGATGTTCTCTATTGTTAATCTCCTTGCTTATTTTAAGTGGGTAGACGCCAGCATGATCGGTATAAGCGTGAACTGATACTGATATAGATGGATTTTGTTTTTCGAATTTATTTATATCCTTGATAGAAACAGGATATTTAATTCCCTTCATATCTATCGCAGATAATAAAGATTTCAGCCTATCATCTATTCTTTCTGGATGCTCCTCTGTTGTATTCAAAGCTATAAAAATACAATATGCAAAACACATATCATCATCCATATTTTTAGGGTTAATTACGCTTTTCGTATTTGCTATCTTAGGAGGAGTTGGGAACCAAGAACCAACTCTTAACGGATTATAACGTGTTCTATGCAGTCTTAAATCGATTACGTAGAGAACTCTCCAGTAGTCTTCTTGCATTTCTTTCTTTGCAATTCCGTTTAATATTTCTTTCATCATCTCATCATATATTTCATCTTCGTCATCGCCCTCTAAATTTGTTAGAGCGGAACCTGAATTAAAACACATAACCTGTGTTTCATTAGTAATAGAATGTTTCATCATACATTTCATGCTGAGTATAATTTTTGTTTGTTTATTTTTTCTAATGACTTTTGTTAAACCATCTTTCGCTAATTCTAGGAAAGAAGATGGTGGGAGATTACCCTTATTTTCTATAAAATATTGTATTTCGAAACCTCTAAATGCAGAGGGTCCTTCTATGATTTCTATTTTCTCTTGTTCCTCAAATAATTTATTTATTTTTTCGATTAATGTTTTTATTCTCGGTGGAATAGTTTTTCGAGTAAATTGGATGTTGTTCAAATATTTTATTAAATCTTCAGCCGCTGATGTCGCTTGTGCTGAAGCTGCTGGTGCTGGTGCTGATGCTGGTGCCGGTGCTGATGCTGGTGCCGGTGCTGGTGTTAATACAGGGTCTCTTATATTATCGATATTATAATCTAATATTGGTCTCCCTCGGTTGAGTAAGAGATCAATTAATTCGGTTCTTCTAAGCGTAGAGTATCCTCGGATTCCTTTAGACTTAGCTTCTCGTTTTAAGTCTCTTACTGTGGACCCCCTGATTTGATCAGCAAGACTAGGAGGTGGAGGATTTCTTAGACGTCCAATTAATTCGGCTCTTCTAAGCGTAGAGTATCCTCGGATTCCTTTAGACTTTGCTAAATTTTTTAAACCTCTTACGGTATATATATTATAATTAATATCCCCCATTTTATATATAGAAAATTAAATGCTTAACTTAAGTAATTTTTTATATAGGATTTTAATTACTTAAGTTAAAATTTTTTAAAAAAAATTATTAAACTTAAGTAATTTTTTATATAGGATTTAATTTTTTTTTTCTAGAAATATATATCTTTCTCAAGTAAAAGTTAACTACCTAAAAGCGTTAATTTCGTTACGTGCATATAGCTATATGAGAGATATCTCGTTTTCCTAAAAAATATATCTTCTCAGGTAAAAGCTTTAATTCCTTTACGTTCATATACCTATATATTTTCTTAAAAAATATATATCTTTCTCAAGTAAAAGTTAACTACCTAAAAGCGTTAATTTCGTTACGTACATATAGCTATATGAGAGATATCTCGTTTTCTTAAAAAATATATATATAAAAGTTAAATCCAGCTATATATTTCTTTTTCCTAAAAAATATATCTTCTCAGGTAAAACTTAACTACCTAAAAGCGTTAAATCCTATACGTACATATAGGTATATGATACATATTTTCTTTTTTCTTAAAAAAAAATATATATATCTTTCTCAAGTAAAAGTTAACTATGCGATGTTAATCTTATATTAATTATTCCAAGTTCTCCCATTCCAGTTCTCAGTCGTTTGCGGGCAGCGATCTATAAATTTACCCGCCTTATAAATCGATGGAAAGGTTTTTATTTCGCCAGTTTTAACATCCTCTAAACTAACTTTCTTAGGATTACGCATAATAGTTTTTAATCTATATACCTAGGGTCTTTACTTCTTTCTTTTTTAGGTAACTTAGACGACTCCTCCGGTAACAAACCGTGTTCTTCCACCAACTCCTCCAACCGCTTTTTATTCCAGTATGAGCAGAATTTTATATTATTTTCTTTAAGAATTTTTTTTAAATCGGTAATCTTTATCATTTTATATATAAAAAAAATATCTTAACTTAACTTAATATACTACAGACATTTTATTTCCATCAGACTGGAAGATAATTAACCTATCGCAAATAATAACAGCATATGCCTCTGTGTTTATAGGTGGATTTTCGGTAAAATTTGCTTTGATTTGGATATCAGTGACTGAGTATTTTAATCTCTCGCTCTGTTTGGAAACGTCAAACAAAAACAAAAATAAAGGGTTTTATAATCTGAGGGAGTAATGTTAGGGTTTGAGACCAATTCATCCATGTTATAAAACTTAGATCTAAATAAAGCAGCATCGCCGTACACTCTACTAAATTGGTTCGCAGGGAATGAAAGATTATAGTCAACCGCGGGATATCTAGTAGAATTTAATGTAACGTTTCTATGATCAAATATGGCTGGATTTTGTTCTTGATTACCGCTTTTACCAGTCTGAAAGCCAACAATAATAAAACGCGGTATTTCGGGAGATGATTTGACAGAAAGTCTCCAGGTAAACGATGTTGACTGAGTAACCGCGATAGAGTCGCACTGTCTCATATTATATCCAACCGGTATTTTTTCTTTTTTCTCGATAATTTTATAAAGTTTCATCTTCTCTCCATCTGCGGGTAGCACGTGTGGCATAAACCAAGATACTTTAATTAAATTAATTCTACCATTAACAGGAGCAGCAACACCACCAACAGCACCAGTTTTAAAGACTGCATCATTGTCATCGTTTCTTGTTAATGTAAGAGTTTGCTTCATTCCATACAATATCTTATCGTAATCATCGCAAAAACCAAATATATGTTTTAATGGAACTCTGAAGCTAAAGCTACCTCTTGGAAGAGCATCATTAATAATATAATTTCTTCTTACAATAAAACCAGTGTTTCCATCAGCTGCATTAGTTGTTGTATCTTTATACCAGCATTGATTTAACCCTTGCGATTTAGAAAAATCATCCGGATATTTTAACAAACCAAGCATTGTAGTAGCCTGACCAGGATGTAATATGGATTCAATATCCATACCTGAAAGTTGGTACTTAATATTTTTAAAAAGATACATGAGACCATTGTTTGTTAAAGAAATATCGGTGTTAGCATCGTAAGCTGCTTCAGTATCGCTTCTTACTAATTTACCTATAATAAGTAAATAACTCTCGCTAAGATGGGTAAAAATATCTTGGGTTTCGATGTTAATCCTAATATCTCCTCCTGAGTTGTTGAGATTTGTACCGGTGATTGGTTCATACTCATGGTGTTCATACTCAACAATACTATCGTCTTTTAAAATTGGTTCGGTTATTTTTAAAATATCCATTTTTATAATTACAATTATAATTTTAAATAAATAAAAATTATAATTGTTCTAACCAAAGCTGGGGAAAAGTCTTATTTTTATCGTTAACAAAGACACCTTTAAGTTTAATGCTTTTCGCGGTATTTATTTTAGTTTTAGGATAAACTCTATTACCGTATACAAGCGTTACTCGGGGTATCTTCCACTCTTCTAAACGTTCATTTACCTTTTCCTCAATCTCTTTCATCTTGATTACTTCTTTGGGAGATAACTTTACAACAGCTTTTTTATAACCATATTTCGTTTTATTAATTTCGAGGATTTCGCAATCTTTTAGGTTTAAAGATGCATTTTGTATAATAATAGAACTAGTATTATATTTTTCATAAACTATACGATCAAATATTAAGTTTTGCATTCTCTTTTTATATAACGAATATAATTTTCTTAACTTAACCTTTTTTTTTCTTCATACTACTTTAATGCCTGCTCCACTGTTTAATTTTTTAACTAAGTCTTGAATAGCAATGGCGCCTCCATCTATTAACATATTAATGTCTTGTGTTTCCGTAGGTTTCGACGTTGCGTTATATTTTTTTTAAAATTTCTTCGATTTCGGTGTCAAAGCTTTCGTAACTAATTTTTTTCCTACATCTACAGCTGTACTTTTTCCAACCTCTAAAGCTTTCTTCGCTCCTTCCTTAGCTATACTCTTTCCCACATCAAGGGTAGAAGACGCAATTTGTTTAGCCGCGCTACTCGTAAAAAGCCTCGCTAAAAAGTTAGCAATACTATCAAAGATTCCGGAACCACCGTATGAATACCTTCTTTTAAATCCGTGTTTTTTATTGGTAATCATCTTTTATAGTATAGACATTAATTTTTTATAAGCGTTTGAATTTAAAACGCCTTGTCTTTTTAATTCATCGCAAATGCTTACTACCTCGTTCCTTATACCCGTGTTACCCGCTTCTTTATTTGCCAACAACAGGTCTAGTCTTTCTAGTAATGCGTTAGGATCAGACGGAATAACGATACCCTTTCCTTCATAAAATCTTTTATTATCCCAAATAGGTCTAAGTATAACGTTCCATTTTTTACCTTTAGAAGCTTTAGGATATTTACTTCCTGGGTTGTTGTTACGATAAATGGAGTTGTTTTTTACCAACAACTTCGCGTAATTAACGTAATCTTCATTCGTATAAATATTACTATCCGGATCTTTAGACACGATTAACTCCCATAGACCAGGTGTACCTTCATATTCCTTACCTCCCGCAATAATATTGCTGTCTCCAATATTAATTGGTTTGTTACCAATATAAAACTTACCATCTTTATCATATATTCCATACGTTTTATCAGCTTCAGACTTAGTAGCAAACTTTCTTAAATAGTTTTCCGCTATTTCACCAATAAATATCGGATCTTCTTCTTCTGACGGTTTATCATAAGCTTTGATAGAAGGAAAGGCTGGAAACCTAATAGCTTGCGGCAACTGTTCGATACCCTCTTTAATAGGTATAAGTTCCTCTTTAATCTCCTTTGTTGTAGCTTTTTGCGTTTCCGTTATAGGTTTAAAAAACTTCGAAAGATCTGTTTGAAGTTGCTGTTCACCCGTTCTCTCCGCTAGTAGATTATCCCAAATCTTCTTTCTCGTTTCAAGATACTCTTTTACAATTAAATCCCTTTTTACGGGATCGGCGATTTTTAAAAAAGACATTTTAATTACTAAAATAATTTTTTAACATAGTTTTTAACATAGTTTTTAACGTAGTTTTTTAACGCGTTTTATAACTAAAGTTGCACGAAAAATTTATTTTTCCTGGTTTAGGGAGAGGTATGATTCTTTTCAACCAACCTCCGAAAGGACTCACGTGCTTCTTGCCTCCCTCTCTCAATTAAACTTTCTTCGTTTTCGGTAGATATCTTTTTCTTAATTTTCGTTCTTATCTCATCCTTCATATTCTTATACTTCTCTTGTTCTTCCATGATAAGTTTAAACTCTTCATCCGATATATGATTGTCGATTAAAGCTTTAGATATATGTGAAGCGATCGTATCGAGGTTAGCATCAGCTATCATTCGAATCTTTCGATGTTTTTCTGCCTTGGTTCTCGAATTTCTTACTATATATTTACCTACTAACGAAAGAAGCCCGGTTGCCGCAGCTGATACTTCTAATGCTATGACAGCCGGAATAGCTACAACGGTAGATAGTAATCCGATTCAACCTACTCCTGAAGCCATGGTTATCGTGATCAAGACCGTGTCAACGTTGTCAACGATTCTCGCGGCCCTAGAATATTTTTTAGCTAAAGCGTCTCTTTCTCGAATTTCGGTTTCGAGAAACTTCTGTACTTCGGATATCTTTTGTAAACGGTAGGAATGACCCATTGAGTGCATCTCAATAGGTGGGGCGCTTGCAGTATTTCTTTCTCGAGGTAACGGAGGATAAATTTTATTAGGATGTTCTTGATCTGTATCTGCCATTTTTTCTTATTAAAATAATAATTTTTTATGTTAAATATTTTAGATAGCAGAATAACTCTCCCTCAGGTATTTCAATCGGTTCTCGCGAGAAATTATAAATATAGACTAAGATATCATTAACCTCATTATCAAGATGTACCCCATTAAGAATGGTTAAACTATCTTTCCATTTATTACTAACAGATACCACTACAACTCCTCGTATAGTTATATAACCAAATCCTAGCGAAAGTCTCATACCATCACGAGGAGGAATCTTGATATTTACTTGCGAGTATATTTTCCATTTTAAAGGATCTTGCTTGATGGGGGGATAACCAACATGTAAGTTAGGTTTCCAAAATATAGTTTTATGTTGAGTAGTAATATTAGGTTTTATACCGAATTTATGCATTTTATTTCGTTATAAATAATATTTATAATATAGCTCCTAAGATAGGAATATTAGCAAATGGACTATTAGGCCCGAGCAAAAGTCCTCTTCCGTCATAAATCTTCCCTCCTTGCTTTAAATACAAACCATCGCCAACAGACTCTAATCCTTTACCTTTGTATGGTTTTAAGTATAATCCGCATCCATCAGTTTCAACTTGACAAACACATCCTCCTTTTTTAAGATAAAGACCCGACCCCATTGCTTTTTGTACACCTGTTTGAGCTAATCCAGAAAGAGCACCAACACCTAAAGCTGGTAAAACGGTTTTTGCAATCATCGGTAAAGCTCTAGCGGCTAACCCAGCCAACATTCCGAGAAAACCCCCTTCTATTTTCGTATTATATTTAAGTTGTTTCGCAGACATTTTAACTGTAATATCCTTACCACCCTCATAGGCTTTAGCTATTTTTCTTGCTTGTGAATTGGTAATTGCTAAAACATCATTACCTCGTAAATCTTCATGACCTAAACGAATACATACTGGACAACCAGCTTTAACAGCATGTTGAAGCTTTTCCTTTTGTCCTTCCGATATATTTACTTTAACATTACTGTAACTCGCCATTTTATATATAATTATTTTTTTTTTATTTATCTCGCTTCTCTAATATGAAACCTAATTGTTAAATTTTCGCCTCTAAGATTTAGTAAATTACCATCTTGATCCGTAATATTTACGTCTAGGTTATGTATTTCATCTAATGTTATTGGTAAGTATACTAAATTAACTGGTGACTCGATTATCTTATATCCGGGTGCTACATCTGGGAAAAAAGAGTAAATAGTGTTTTTTGTTGTACCATTAACATAGCTTCCTGAAATAATATCTATGTTAACGAGCAAACTATTTATACTAAGAATGTTCACTACGTTCTCTGACTCATGAAATCCTTGCGTATATTTAGCGCGAGTAAATCCTAATACTTTGCCAATAGAGCCCGGTTGATTAAAATCTACATGATAACCATTTTCCAGAGTAAGAACAGACTTTAGGGTATTGGTATTCGCAGATATGTTGATATAATAACCTTCATTTACCACATCGTAATGACCCTTTTTTCTCATCTCCTGGTGAATGGTATCATTAATGTCAACAAGGTCATAACTTCCTTCAGGTATTTTTATTTTAATCCATGTGGTACCATTGTCTGTAGAATAAACGAACGTATTGTTTGTTGCATCAATGTTTGGAAAAGAGTAGTAAGTTTCAAGGTTTACTAAAGCTATTTCATATACTTTATCCTTTTCCAGCTGAATAGGGGGATTAAACCTTGTTCTAAAACGCGTTTTGTTGTCGCTTACTATGATTTGGAATGATGTTTTGTATTCCGTATTTTTTACGAATTGTTCTAAAAGATCTTCCATTTTATATAATATTTAATATATTATAAATTAAAATGCTCGCAGATAATATTAAAGAATGCTTCTAACTCATCTTTTACGCTATTTTCAAAACTAGAATTATAATATTCATTAAAAAATTCTTTAAATACATCTGCATCAACCTCCTCAGTATAACATTCAGATGCAATACAAATAATAAAATTTATATTAAAATAAAAATCATACAACAATTTTACAACTCTGGCTTCATGATCTGATTTTCGATATATTTCTTGCATGATCTCCAATCGTTCTTCTACGTAATCTATTAATATATTTACTAAATATTTTTTTTCAGAATACATCCAATAAACCGCGTCAGAATACTTTTACTTACTTGTATAGGTAATTTGAGCAACTTCGGCAAAAACTTTTTACTATAAAAGAATGTTCTGCTTGTCATAGGACCAGTTTACCTCATGATTCAATCAGTTGTTCGATGAAATTGATTTTATGAATCCACAATTATATGATGACTTGCTCGGTGTAATACATCAATGATATGCATTAAACCACCTTTTGCCAGAGCATGGCTCAAATATACTTTTACTTAGGCGTATAAATAATCTACTCTGTGTAGCAAAATGCTTAAAGGGGTAAAGTCTGTGTATGTGAAACGGATCCTAGTTTCCAACGGTATGTCTTTTTCATAATTTCAGATCTGATCTGCTGTTTGTGTCCACGAGTAAGAGAAAGAAGTCTACCAACAGTATTTGTCGTTTCCGCTCTCTGCATCTTTTCAGTCTTTGTAATGGTAGATAGAAATATTACAACGATGATGCCACGTGAGGTATTGCCGAATCCGTACGGAAATTATCGAATGCTTAACTGGACGTTTTCCAAAAATAAAACAAAGAACCCAGGCAATCATTCAACAGCAATGGCTGACCTTCAAATGACCTCCATCATGCCAAACAATCCATCCAGATATTTCATCGATCAAACATCAAGACCAGGGCAGGGTGTTAAAGAAAGAAATAGTTCTACAGTAGACCCAGTAGAGGCTGTTACAGAAAGAAATAGTTCTACAGTAGACCCAGTAGACCGTGTTACAGAAGGAAATAGTTCTACAGTAGACCCGGTAGAGGCTGTTACAGAAAAAAATAGTTCTACAGTAGACCCAGCACAGGGTGTTACAGAAAGAAATAGTTCTACAGTAGACCAAGGAGAGGCTGTTACAGAAAGAAATAGTTCTACAGTAGACCCAGTAGAGGCTGTTACAGAGAGAAATAGTTCTACAGTAGACCCAGCACGAGGTGTTACAGAAAGAAATAGTTCTACAGTAGACACAGAAGACTACAGAATGAATCTCAAGACAACATCCAAATCCGACCCAACCGTTCACATTAACAAAAGCTCTTCTTCACCAACGCAAGATACAGATTCAATGACAACCCTTCAAACAGATACAGGGAATCTCGAGAAAACATCCACGAACAACACTTTTATTACAATTCAACAACCACTTACAACATGGCCTGTTAAACAGTCTATTTTTTCCACTATTAAAAAAATACTCGGATCTACACGCGATAATTTGCCACTATATTCAGATAAATTTAAATGTTCTGATGATTTCAAATTGCATCATCTGATGACGTCATCAACATCAGGGCGCACCGGAAATGAACTCTTCCAATTGGCTACTCTACTTGCAACTGCAAACGAAACGTGTTACACTGCTGTTTTACCTTCATCAAAGATAAATTTAGATTCTGTTTTTGATATTCGTAATATTGAGCGCCAAGATATAAATACAAGTCAGTTCGGGGCGATATCTGAGAAAGCGTGGGGTTTCTACGAGGGACCCATTTCGAATAACGTGAATCCAAATCAAAATTGGACTATTACAGGTTTTCGTCAGAGTTTCAGGTATTTTCATCACAAAAGACAAGTTGTAAGGTCGTCTTTTGTTTTTAAAGACAAAATAAAAGAGGATGTTGCTAGTTTTTTCTCCAAAAACTTCCTTCATAATAAAACCAAAGTTGGAATTCACGTGAGGCGGGGTGACTTTTTGGATAAAGAAAAAATGGAACACGGATATACGTCATCTAGTCTAGAATATATACTCAAAGCAATGGCATATTTTAATGAGACACTGAAGAATAAAGACCTCGCTTTCATATTTGTGAGCGACACTATACAATGGTGCAAAGACAATGTCAGGATGACCAACGCTTATTTCTCACCAATGAAAGACATTGGTAAGGACCTGTTTATTCTCACCCAATGTGATCACAATATTGTGACAAGCGGAACTTTTGGGTGGATGGGGGCGTGGCTAAACGAGACAGGGACCGTCGTGTATGACAAATCATACCTAAAGAGAAAAGTAAATTATGGTATGGCCATTTAAAAAATCACTATTACCCCGACTGGTGGATCGGATTGTAGAAGAAAGCAAGGCGACAAATAGTCGATTAGTTAACTCTGTTAGGTCCGACCGAGAAGTTCAATGGTTAGCGTACATGTATCTGACTTGAAACCTGGTGGCTGCCTCTCACCTCTGACGCACGCGAGAAAAGCAGTCAGTGGCTTGGACAGAAAGTTGTGTCAGCACTGGTGTGAGATAGCCAGGTAACACAAGCGTAGGTACACTGACCGCCGTGATATGACACAATCTATTTAAAACACAAAGTTAATCCCTCAAAAAATTTCAGACTTGTTCAAAGAGAAAGCCGACGACAAGGTAAATGTTACTCAAAAACTGAAATTAGTCTTTGGAGTTCTTGAAAATATTGTGGGAAAAGGAGGAAATACTGGTTACTAGCAGTACAGCAATATCTATGTGAAAAAGTGCTACAGTAGTTCTGTTCAATTTTACGAGAAATGACAAATTCTACTGCTGTTTTTTTTCTGAGAGTTTTTCACATCTTATCTTATCTCCATCTGAACGAATTATTAAAGGACTTGGTATTTATTCTTGTTGCACATGGTGGAGTCAAAAGCGTAAACATCGGTATCTCGTATACTCTGATAGTTCAAAACAATTTCATATTTGCTATCATATTCCAGTGATCGAGATTTTAATTGACTGCATTGACCCTTTAGCAAATTATCCTGAGTGGTAACAATCTGATGAAGAATGCTTTCGAATATATATATATATATATATATATATATATATATGTGTGTGTGTGTGTGTGTGTGTGTGTGTGTGTGTGTGTGTGTGTGTGTGTGTGTGAGAAATATAATGTGCTCGAACAGTTGAAATAATAAATTTATTATTTCAACTGTTCGAGCACATTATATTTCTCACTT